>CM037886.1:12242636-12449577 GCA_021292165.1 Shinisaurus crocodilurus | reverse complement strand
GCAGACAGAAGGGCCTAGGCCAGGGCTCTCCAACCTTGGGTCCCCAGATGTTGCTGGGCTACAGCTCCCAGCATACCCAGCCAGCATGGCTAATGGCAAGGGATTCTGGGAGCTGTAGTCCAGCAACATCTGGGGACCCAAGGTTGGAGAGCCCAGGCCTAGGCAAAGCGGGATGGACTGTGCGGGGACCTATGAAGGGAACTGGCAAGGGAGAGGGAAAAGAGCAAACAATAGGGAAGATTAGAAGAGGAGACAGCCCAAGTGGGGAGGGGGTGGGGTCGGAGAGGAAGAGCAAACAAGCAAACAGGAGAGGAATGCACGGTCAGGAGCTGCACTGGCAATCTGAAGTAAGTGACAAGTCTTTGGCTACAGGCCTCTAGCTTCATTATAATGTTGAAGCCTGCCAGGACTGTTAAGAACAACCCTGCTGGATCAACCAAAGAGCCATCTAGTCCAATGTTTTGTCTCCAAACACCAACCAGGGCTGGCGGCATCGTGGCTGGGGTGTTGGACTGGGACTCGGGAGATCCTGGGTTCTAGTCCCCAGTCGGCCATGAAGCTCACTGGGTGGCTTTGGGCCAGTTGCTGACTCTCAGCCTAACCTACCTCATAGGGTTGTTGTGAGGATAAAATGGAGGAGGATTTTGTAAGCCGCCTTGTGTTCCTTATATGAATATAATAAATAAACAAACCACTCAAGATGTTTCCAGAAACTCTACAAGTAGGGCAAAAAGGCAACATCCCCCTGCCCCCGTTTGTCCCCAACACTTGGAATTGAGAGGTATACTGCTCCTGTATAGGGAGGCTCTATTCAGGTATCTTGACATGGCAGAGACGTCTGCCAACGGCTATGAATTTGCAGGATTCCTTCCTTAGTCACCTAAGCTTTCAAAGTCAGCCTCCCGCTGCATGAAGCAAACACTGTGACACATTTTCCCGGACATGCCCTGTCACTTTGATTGATCTTTAATTACCAACGGGCTGTACAAGGTGCCCAGATTTCACCAGTCCCCTGATGCTACAAGGGCCTGTGAGTACATTTTCATTTAATTGGTGTTCTAGCTACTTAGAATCAACAGCAATTACCTCAACCCGCTAATCTTATACTTGCACTAATCACACCCTATCATTAAATTAATTGCTTCTCCCAGTGACCTTGCGACTCTAATCTGCTCTTTGGTGTCATGCTCTGCTCGTCTTCCCCCTTTCTTGCCATTACTGATCTTCCTTTTATTTAAAAATTTTCAGCGTCAGTCGCTAGGGCTGTTTTGCCGAGCAGCGTTCTTTTTAAAGAGCCTTCCTGCTTTCGAAATAACACAGATTTGGGGCTTCAACAAAAAAGGCTGCTGTCAAGCTGGCCGAGGGACAGCCAAACCAGTGGTCCTTCTTGCTGCAAAAATCTCCTTGCCCCACCCCACTGGGGGAGATGGATATTTGTCCAAGACCCAAGTAGGTCGATGTGTACTCAAGAAGCCCCATGCTGGCAGGCTAAAGTTAAAGGTCAGCCCAAGGTTTGAAAAAGTCAAGGACTCTGAGCTCTAATACGACCAGGAACTAGACTATCAACTCCACAGCAAATTGTGAGAGCCAGTGTGGCCTAGTGGTTAGAGTGTTGGATTGGGACTCAGGAGACCCAGGTTCTGGTCCCCACTCGGCCATGAAGCTCACCGGGTGACTTTGGGCCAGTCGCTGACTCTCAGCCTAACCTACTTCACAGGGTTGTTGTGAGGATAAAATGGAGAGGAGGATTATGAAAGCCGCCTTGGGTTCCTTGCAGGAAAAAAGGTGGGATATCAATATAATAAATGAATGAATGAGAGTGAAGAGGCTGCAGGCGGCTCGAGTTGTGTTGTTGTAAATTCCATTGCTAAGCTGCCTTGCAGACTACTGGTAAAAAAACAGGGTACGAGTAAGAAGAGGCCTGGTGGATTGGACCTGGGTTTTATCTGGCCCAGCAGCTTCCCCTTAGTCATTTTTCTTGCAAACTAAAAAGCCTCAAATGCTTTAGCCTTTCTCTCTTAAATAAATCTTATGAGGCTACAACTGTCAGCTCCACAGCGTTTCCCTTCAACCTTCTGGGGCAGGTTTCTGCATCCTACATATAACTTTTTAAGCACCAAGATGTTCCACATCTACCTGCCGATTTAACAAAATGCTAGAAAAGGGAGCAGCTGGACCGCAGAAGCTTTACATCAGACTAGTAAAAGCCACATGCCTGGTTACCTAGGGTGAGTCAGAAGGCGCTATCCGAGGCGACCCAGGCAGGGAAGATTTACCAAAGTTTGTTTTGTTTTTCTTTTAGGTTTACAAAAAAGAGTAGCACAGGCAGACGAGTTGTAGAACTTTTAATAGTAACTTTAGTACTATATTATAGTATACTGTGTAAGTTTTGGAATTATTTACCAGGCTACCTATATATACAATCCTAGCAACATAAAGCTTTTTAAAATGGGGAAGGGGAGGGATTGCTGCAGCATTCTTAGTTCTGCTAAATCCCCGAGTTTCACATTTACTAGGATGTTATATACAAAATGCATATCATTTGATATAGGCTTGTCATATGGCTTGGTAGCATCTAATTCCTGTACTCTACAATATATAGCTAGTTCATGTATGGCAGAAAGATAGGTCTATCTATCTACAGGTGGGTTGTTAGTCCATGTTTGCTTTTCCAGTGTTGCAAAAATGATGCGTCTGTGGGCCAACAGGGCATGACTAATGCATTTCGGCTGACCTGGAATAAGGTTCCAAAAAATTGGGAGGTACCCTAATCGAAACTAGATTTCATAGATTTCATAGATCATAGAGTTGGAAGGAGCCTACAAGGCTATCGAGTCCAACCCCCTGCTCAGTGCAGGAAACTAGAGGAGGGGTCTCCCATCCAAGTAATAACCAGGCTTGACCCTGCTTAGCTTTCCACACTCAGACAAGCTGAGCCAGCGTACTT
The DNA here is from genome assembly GCA_021292165.1 of Shinisaurus crocodilurus. NCBI lineage: Eukaryota > Metazoa > Chordata > Lepidosauria > Squamata > Shinisauridae > Shinisaurus > Shinisaurus crocodilurus. Next base: position 12,446,630 of record CM037886.1, on the reverse strand, counting down.
TGTCTGCGAATTTTCAATCTGGGTTTTCCAGACCAAATCGATATGGACGATGACCTCTATCCAGAACTGGAAAAGCTACCTGTGGACCGACTTAGGAACTGCCTAAAGGACATCACTGAGCCCAGCTCACAGCAACAACAACAAAAACAACAGGTAAGACAGAGCAAAACAAAAGGAGCAGAAGAGACTGATCAAGCTCTCACCTGCCGAAGACATGGGAAGACGACGTAGACCGCCGAGCGCACGCACGGCTGCAGCTTTTACCAGCGGATTCTCACTGTGGTTGAGCCCAAGCAGGATGGTGATGCAGAGGATTTGCTTGTCATCCTGCCATCAGCAATGGAGAGAAGTCATCCATCAATGGTGTACAGCCAAACTCATTTTGCCAAAGTGTTTCCAGCCCAGGATCAATGAGGAGTAAATTAAAACGCCAGGAACTGTGGACGCTAGAAGGGCTGAAGGTATGGCCAAAGGATCTCAAAGACTATCAGTCAGCCCTGCTCAGCTTGATAGGATCTAGGTTCACTCACTATACTTAACAAGTGATGTGGGGAGAGAAGAGCGAAAAACAGAGGAAGCCAGCAGCAATGTGGACTCATATGGCCCTAGCTGGCCCTGTAGGTTCTGGATCATCACAGTCCGACAGGATATGGTGCAGCAGGCAAGACCACAGAGTAGAGGCTCAAGTCAGACACCACGTTAAGGAAACTTCATCACGGATCAGTGTATAGTGACAAGTCACGGCTTGCAATCAGCTGGCAAACCAGAATTGGGAACCACAGCTTGAAGTGGGTTTGCACTAACCACACTTCGGTGTGGTGCTCAAACTGACAGTGCAGCAGTTTATCATTGCTCTGCCTCCATGACGACTAGATTTCACAGATAAGTGACTGGTCCAAGACACTTCATCTTGGTAGGAGAAAGTTTGTTTGGGTTGTTGGGTCAGTATTATCTCAGATTTCTCAAAGCTATAACATCTCTTAAGGTGCAATCCTATGCAAATTTAGACAGAAAAAAGGCCTACAGCTCCCAGCATGCCCCAGCTGGGTGCTGTAGGCCTTTTTTTCTGTCTAGACTTGCATAGGATTTCACCCTTCCCAGGGCCGGCGCTACCGCTAGGCAGACCCAGGCGGCTGCCTAGGGCGCGTGGCGGAAGAGGGCGCAGAGTTTCTGCGCCCCTTCCTCGCCTCCGCCGCGCTCCTGCCCTGCCTGCCGCCTCCGCCGCGCCTCCCCGCCCGCTTGCCAGCCGCTGCACCTCCCACCCGCGCGCGCGCGCCCGCCCGCCCGCCAACCACCTACCTACCTTCCCGTCGTAAAGCGCGGGGGTCCCATCACGTCGGAGGAGGCGGCGTCGGCAGCAGCAGCAGCCAGCAGCCAGCAGCGGGGGCGGGGGGAAGGTAGGTGGTGGTGGCGGCGGCGGCGCGGGTGGGGTTGCAGAGCAGGGCTGCTTTGCTCCGGAGCCCCCCCCCACGGCACAAGGGGGGGCGCTAAATATAATTTGGCCTAGGGCGCCAAACAGCCCTGCACCGTTCCTGACCCTTCCTTGTTTTTCCTGCCCAGAACCTGCATTCTCATTTACTTCATTTAGTGCCACTGCGTCTACAGCTTGGGGTTGCCCAGACAACAAACGAGTAGTTAACGCTTCCATTATTGTAACGAGAGAACTGATCTCAAACAGATTAATTGGGTAGATGAATTATGTGGTAATAAAGGAATGTTTTGTCCATATTGTATTTTGTATTTATTTTGTATTAATTTATTTATTATATTTATACCGCACCTTTTTTCCTGCAAGGAACCCAAGGTGGCTTAAATAATAATCCTCCTCCTCTCCATTTTATCCTCACAACAACCCTGTGAGGTAGGTTAGGCTGAGAGTCAGTGACTGGCCCAAAGTCACCCAGTGAGTTTCATGGCCGAGTGGGGACTAGAACCCGGATCTCCCGAGTCCCAGTCCAACACTCTAACCACTACACCACACTGGCTCTTTGTATTATGAATCTTGGAACGAATTGTCTGAATGTAACGTAAGCGTAGCGTATAATGAAAGTTAAGACCAACCTCATGTAGCTGGAAAGGAACAATTAGCTAGCAGAGTAACGAGAAGCATTTTTTCCCTCTGCTTACACGCTCCCCCTTAAACACAGAGGGAGAAAGGGAAGAAAACCCAGTGCAATACAAAACTTTGCTACCAGCACTCGAACACCCTAGGCCTAGTCGACCCAAATACAAGGGCTGTGTTTGGCTACAGCTCACTCACAGCAGCTGTAATTTTGAAAGCCAATGGTTTCTCCTTCTTTTATTCTGTACAGCAGCAGTAGGAAAACTCTGGAGCCTGGGATAATGGCCTCCTGTGCTCCAGACCCTCCTGTCTCATTCCATTGACTTGTATGGAACAAGAGGGGAACGGGTGTGGTTACCATATACGATACCCTCTCAGATGGCTATGGTGGGCGCATTAGAGAAACCACATATTGAATTCCTGCTAGACTAGGGGTGGGAAGATGACAGATCTGGACCTGCCGGTAGATCTCTGCGTGATTTGCAATAGATCAGAAAGGATTTCTGTCTCCCAACTGTTTAATAAAATACAACTGCCGAGATCATACCCCCCTTATACAAATCTATGGTGCGACCGCACTTAGAATACTGTGTACAGTTCTGGTCACTGCACCTAAAAAGGGATATTGTAGAGTTGGAAAAAGTGCAGGAAAGGGCAACTAAAATGATCAAGGGGCTGGAGCAACTCCCCTACAAGGAAAGCTTGCAACCTATGGAAATGTTTAGCTTAGAAAAAAAGGTGAGTAAGGGGAAACATGGATAGTGGATAGTGAGACATTTTTCTCCCTTTCTCATAATACTAGAGCCCACTGGGGTCATCCCATGAAGCTGAACGATGGGAGATTCCAGACAGACAAAAGGAAGTACTTCTTCGCACAGCGCATAGTTAAATTATGGCACTCACTTCCACAAGATGTAGTGATGGCCACCAATTTGGAGGGCTTTGAAAGGGGATTGGACAAATTCATACAGGAGAAGGCTATCATTGGCTACTAGTCCTGATGACTCTATGCTACCTCCAGTAGCAGAGGCAGTATGCCTAAGTACACCAGTTGGTGGGGAACATGGGTGGTGGGTGGTGCTGCTGCACTCATGTCCTGCTTCTGGGTTTCCCATTGGGGCAGATGGTCGGTCACTGTGTGAACAGAATGCTGGACTAGGTGGACCCTTGGTCTGATCCAGCAGGGCTCTTCTGATGTTCTAATAATAGCAGCAACGAAATATTCACCAGCACCTCTCATCTTAAATTATACTACAGTAATACCTTGGATTGCAAGTAACTTGGTTTGAGAGCGTTTTGCAAGACAAGCAAATTTTTAAATATTTATTATTATTTTTTTAACTTGATATACAAGCGACGTCTTGCAATACAAGTACTGTAGTACGGCTTAAATTAAAAATCTCTGTACAATTTTTTTGGGGGGGATTTCATTTTGATATAAGAGTGCTTTGGATTACAAGCACCTTTCCCGGAACGAATTATGCTCTCAATCCAAGGCATGACTGTACTAAAAAAAAAGAAAGGTTGGGGTAACCAGGAATGGATTTACGCATGGAAGGACTGCATGTTCCGTGCAGGTATGGTACTTAAGACAAATTCCTGGTCTCAGAATTCTTTCATTCTTAAATGTATGTCTTTTGCACCAGGCTCCAGTTGGTGGAGCTCTGGGCTCCAAGTAAAAAAATGAAAATAAAGCAGATCCCACAAGCCTGAAGTCTGCCCACCCCTGTGCTTGAGCACCAAACAATGACAACCACATGCAACCGAAAGGGAGCTGGTATTCTCTCAGCTTCCTCCTAAGAGAATCAAGCCAGATACAGTCAGCTGCATTCCAGAAGAACCACTCTCAGATACTGGCATGGATTCAGGAGGGCCCAGCTGCCTCTTCTCCTACATTCCATAAACATCTCTAAATCCAACTGAAGCACGTCCTCTTGAGGGGCGCCCCCTCCCCTATGAAGAGCTGTGCAAACACCTTCCGGAAGGGCTTCAAGAGACCCCTACGGCGGGGGGAGAGATGTTCGTTTAAAACAGCCCTCCCAACCCGCTGCCCTCCAGATGTTTTGGACAACAACTCCCATCATCCCTGACCCCCTGGCTGGGGCTGATGGGAGTTGCTGTCTGAAGGGCACCAGGTCGGGAAAGGCTGGTTTAAAACAGTGGGGTTTTAATCGTAATGTTTAGGTTCTACCTTTGGTTTGGGGAAGAAAAAAGGCAGATGGTGGGCAGGCCATACAAAATGCAAATTTTATCATTTACATCCTATGTTTCTTATCTTGCTCTTCCTCCGAAGTGGACACAGTTCTATCTGTAAACATTAGCCAGTTATGCAGGCATGTGGCTCTCCCCCTGCTGCTTTGCCGCATGGTGTACACATCACTTTCCCAGGTGTCTCACAGTCCCCCTTGGGTATCTCCTTCTCTATCATCTAAGCCAAGGTGCAATGACTTTCATCTATTTTTCACCTCTCATTCTCAAAAAGGAATACCAACACAGGACACGGCAACATGCTTACCGGGAGACCACGGAAAGCTTCTGGTAAGATAGAAGAGAGAGCGTTGCAAGTGCTGGTCTGAAGTGTGGGATGCTGGGAGTTCTGGAGCGCACCTGGTAAGGGTCCGTTCAGCATCCTGGTCCAGAATGTTACAACCTACAGGGCAGGCAAGAGCTTTGTGGCAGTTATACATTTGAAGAGAACTTCTCTTTCAATGAATGTAGAAAGATAGAGTGATCATAGAACCTGTAGGGCAGTACATACACCCACACAGCATGCCCCTCCAGCAAATTGCTTCATTTAGGGCACAATCCTACGCATGTTTAGATAGCAGGTCCTACAACTCCCAGCATTCCCCAGCCAGCATGCGGGGGGGGGGGAGGTCCTACAACTCCCAGCATTCCCCAGCCAGCATGGTCGAATGAATACTGGGAGTTGTAGGACGTTTTCTGTGTAAACATGCATAGGATTGTGCCTTTATTGTTTTAAAACAGGGGTGGGCAGAAGGTGGATCAGGATCTACTGGTAGATTTCTGGGCGATGTGCAGCAGATTGGCTAGGGCTTCTGGCTCCCAACTGTCTAAGAGGGCTGGTCCCAGGGCATAGTCTGAAGGCAAGTGAGGCAGCCACCTTGCTGAAGCTACGCAGGTCCGGGTCTGGTCAGCGTTTGGAGGGGAGACCACCTGGGAATCGCATGTAGCCACCTTGAGTTCCACGATGGAAGAAAGGTGGGATATGAATGTGATAAATACGTAAGTAACATTAGCAGCAGTTAAAAGCTCCCCCCTCTTCAAAATAGGTTGCTGAAAAATAACACTTGGGGGGAAACTAGGGGTAGATTTTTGTGTGTGAGAGGGCTGGACTCCGGTACTGATCACAAATTCATGGGCTGAGGTAACGTACAGAGGCACCGTGTTCCTTAATTCTTAGCATATGACTGACTTTCTGAGCCACTACTTAGCACCTGGTTCCAGGTGGTGAACCACAGGATTCTAGTAAAAACTAAAGCAGATCCCGCAAGCCTGAAGCCTGTCCGCCCATCTTAAAAGGTCGCTACATTCACACAAAATGTCAAGTGTTGCTTGAAAGCAGCTCTTCCATCAGGCTGTAGCAGAGGGATGAGAGGAAGCAGGGCCAGCATCAGCTCCTGCTGAGAAGCCAGCTCCATCAGGGACCTCCTTCCACCAAAGGTCACCTGGCAGCAGCCATTCCATCAGACTGCAGCAGAAGGAGGGAAGGGAAACAGGTCCACTCCATCAGCGCTGCTGAGAGACCAGCAGCTATTGGCGACTCCTCTCCTCAAACTGTTTTCCATTCCAGCTGGTCATTATAAGAACCTTGTAACTAAGAACTAGTGGCGGAGTTTGCTTTTTTCCTCCTCCCTCCCAATCCCTTTTCCTTTTGTGTCATGATTTTTAGATTGTAAGTCTGAGGACAGGGACTGTCTTATTATTGATTTCTGGGAGATCTCTGAGCTGAAGAGCGGGGGGAAATGTTTTAAAAAAACAAAAATAGGCAGGGCTTGGGAAAGTGCACATTGCATATGTACATACCAGGTTGACAGGCATCCGTTGATCCAGATTGACAGTCAGATCTGGCTTGTGCTGCTGTATTATACCTACACCAAGCTCATCCAGAAGCTGCCAAAAGCAAGGGAACAAAATGAACAGAAATCGCTTCATAGGTTTGGGAAACAAGAATGGGGTCCATTCTCTCTTCTACTTGGAAGTTTTTTTTAAAAGGAAAAACAAATGAGTCAGTCACAATACGATTTTTTTAAAAAATTGAAATTGGCGAGTGCTTTTGATTCCTTCTTTGCTGGTCACTTACTTGGAAAGTTATTTGGATTCTTTTCATTTCTCTGCCATGTGTACAATGTATCTGCAAAACCTAAACGAGCATGTTTTAAAAAGGAAAAAAAAAGGAAAGGAAAAAGGGGGCCTGGCCCCTCACACAGCGGCTCCCACAAATATGGATTGGCGCTGTAAGAATCAGTAAAAGAGATGGCCACTGAGACACAAAAGAAGTGGCTCACTTTGTATTGTGGCACAACTAGATGGGCGATTAACAAATATAATTAAATAAAAATAAACTAGATTAATTAAAAACAAAAATGGGGGTACAGATCTTTAAAATAAAAACTTCCTACAATCGCTGCTCTTGTTCTCTGCCAACAATGGATCAAACCCCTGTTCTTATGCCCCCCCTGCCCCCCACCGCTCCTTTCTTGAGAGGCAGTTATGGAGCCACACGCCTCCACCCCCATCAAGTCTCCTGCCCCCCTTGCCTGGATCAAGCAGACCGTCGCACTCGGCGTGTGGCTCAGCCACTTCTTTTCATGCCCTTGTGAAGCCTACCCCGACAAAAGATCGAGAGACCGCCCCAGAGGGAAGAGACATACCCAGGAGCAGACAAGATATCCGTGCCAAATGAGGGCATCTGTTAGTGAAAGTATTTCCGCTAAAATTCTGAACACAAGTCATTGTTGTGACTTGTGTTCTCTCTCTCTCTCTCTCTCTCTCTCTCTCTCTCACACACACACACACACACACACACACACAGCAGCTCTTACCTTCGCCCCATGAAGCTGGATAGATGGATCCGTTGCCTCCATGCATTTGCAAGCCACTTCGCCAAGCTCCAGCAAATAGCTTTGAGAGACTGAGAAATAGCCCTTGACAAGTAGCGCTAAAACCTGTAATAGATCAGAAAAGAGGGGAGGGGGGAGGCCACCACAGTGAGCCCGTATGAAAATATGCAGCAGCCTTATACCAAGGCTTTTAATTGTGATTTTAGTATTTATATGGAAACCGCTTATTTTTTTAAAAAATTATCTAGCGGTATATAAATAGTACCAAATAAATAAATAAATAAATACCAGGTAAGACCATTGATCCATCTGGCCCAGTACTATGTTCTCTTATTTATTTATTTACAGTATTTGTATACCACTCCATATCTAGACAGATTCCGGACCAATGAACAATAAAAGATAAAACAGATAAAAGAATAAAAACAATGCATTAAAAGCAGGATAACATTAAAACCATGGCTGGTCAGCAAGGAAGGCCTCCCGGAACAAAGATGTCTTCAGCAGGCATCGGAAACAACACAGTGCCAGAGCCTGCCTGACCTCCAGAGGCAGGGAGCTCCACAGAAGTGGAGCCACCACACTGAAGGCTCTTCTCCGGGTGGGCTCCAACCAGGTCATGGGTCCATGTGGAACCACCAGGAGAGCGTCTTCCGATGACCTTAGTGACCAGGCAGGTTGGTAAGGGAGGAGGCGCTCTCTCAGGTATCCTGGTCCCAAGTTGTTTTGGGCTTTGTACACTAGTACCAAAACCTTAAACCTGGCCTGGTAGCAAAGAGGCAGCCAGTACAATTCCTTCAGCAAAGGAGTTGCATGCTGGAAAGGGGCAGCTCCCAACAACAGCTGAGCTGCTGCATTCTGCACTAGCTCCAGCTTCCGGAGCAGCCTTAAGGGCAGCCCCAGGGAGAGCCCATTGCAGTAATCCAGTCTTGAGGTTACTAGCACCTGTATCACTGTGGCCAAGAGATCCCTGTCCAGGAGAGGCCGTAGCTGGCGAACCAATCAAAGGTGGTAAAAGGCACTCCGAGCAGTCATGGTCACTTGGGACTCCAGCGACAGATCCAGGAGTACCCCCAGACCCTTGCCTGGCAGTACATCTATAAAGGTTCAAACAGCAGCTCTAAGGATTACTCAGTGGACCATTGCTCCATTTAGCCCAGTATTTCATGCATCTTAGTCTTTAAAGTGTCATGAGGCTCCCATCTGTTTTTGCAGATGGACTCCTCTGGTTATTGCTCCGGCTTCGATATTAGGATTCAGCCATACCTGCAATGACTCCAGCCGAACTGGAGACGGCTCGTATACACTAGCGGTCAACAGGCAGCCAGCCTCGCTATCCGAGTAAGTGTCTTCCCTGGGCAGCACAGCCAGGGAGATGCAGAGGCGGAGGAGCCAGCAGGGGTCTGCAGGTGCATTCTCCGCAGCCAGGGGCGGCTCCTCCGGGGCCAGAGGGGCCTCTCTGCGCCACTCGGGCGCACTGGAACGGTGCGGTGTGGTGGACCCGCTGCTGCAGAGCCCCGACGAGCTGGGCTGTTGCAAAAGGAGGCGTACTTCTGGCAAAGGTGCTTGAGCCGATACGATGGATCCCAGCAGGGTGAGGCTTGACACTCGAACATTGACATCTAGTAGGAAGAACACAGACAGCGCCTGTGAGGCAGCTAGAGTAAGCCCAGCGTCCGTCTATTTCAAATTAGTGCTTGCGTAAGAAAGACGGTGTTGCAATACGCTGTAAGGGTATTACAGCCCAGCAACTCTACAGAGGCGCCTCAAGAAGACGTGGGACTTGATTCTGACTCAGATGAGGAGGAGGCTGAGGCCTCAAGGCTGCAGCAGCCGGAGTCAGGTGGGAATATTGCTGATACCCCATTAAGCCATTCCGAATCCATGGGAACACTGACCCAGAGCGAAGAGGAGGAGGAGGGGGGACGACTAGGGATTCAGGATCCCAGAGTTAGACATCAAATGAGGAAGGCGCAGCCGTAGGGTTGCATGACATGCTCAAGAGACTCCTCAAGGACCCGCCTTGAGGGCAGGGCTTGGTTAACATGCCCAGCCTGAACGGGAGGGCTGTAACAATTTCCCAATAGTTTGGTGTCAACTCTCTTTAGCTTGCCACCTTAGATTAAGAAGCTGGTTTTCTCAGCAGCTAAAGCAGCTTGACTCTTTTGTAACCAATTGTCTGCAACTTGACCTATTGCGTAGCCTGAGGCAAGACCAGCTGGCTTGTGCCTTTTTTACATAATAAAAGCCAATTGTCTTCCGAGGGAGGCAGGGTGGCCTGGACATACACTACGGTTTGCTGTTGGGTTAAAACCCTGGGTTGTTTCTCCTCAACAACCCAGAGCTCTGGGCTCGAAAGTCGCAGCAAATAACCGAGGAACAGGGCGTTCCTGGGCTGTTTTGTAATCTGAAAACAAAGTGGGAGCGGCAGTCCTGAGGCAGTGCACTCACACCCACGTGGCCCCAACAACCCATGGGCCGTTGTTATGTGTGAACCAGGCCAGCGTGTGGATGTTGCACACTTGCGTACATGACACCTGGGAACCCCCGTCCCAAACAATTTCCCGGAGGTTTTCCACACACTCATACAATATCTAAATATTACATGCTAGCACTCTTGTTCAATGAATGAAGAGCTGCATTCATGGAAGGACCCCGTCCAACTCTCATTCCGTGAACAGAAACTCCTCCTGTTCACAAAGGGAAAACGTTAGATGCCACCCTCCTGCATCAAATGAACCGTGCAGCACTCCCGGCTTCTTTGCCGAAATGGTTATTTGACTGACGGTTTTAGAACAAAACTCTAGCACAAAGCATATTAGGGGCAAACCGCTGCACAAACCAACACGACTCAATGCTCGGCATACCTCTGTGTCGAATGTATGGCTTTATCTGGTTCCACACTCTTGTCAGCAGCCCAGGCTTTAAACGGCTGTATGGCGCATTCGATATCAGGTTGGCAAGGCACTGTCAACGTGCAAGAAACAGACCAGAAGGTGTTTAGTACCTGTGCTCTGGACATGCAAATCTCTTACAGCACAGTAGTTTCTTACATGCCGTTATCTACAGAAGGACTCTCCAGGGAAGGGAGTAGTAGGAGGAAGAGGAGGAGTAGAAGTAGTGATACGAACAAATGTTTCCTTTTTAAAGTATTCCTTATTTCTGATAGGCTCATTGTGCATCTACAAAAAGACTCTAAAGGCACAATCCTATAGCATGTTTAGGCAGGAAAAAGGCCCAAAATTCCGAGCATGCTGGGAGTTGTAGGTCTTTTTTCTGTCTAAATATGCATAGGATTGCGCCCTAACTCCGTTGATCTCACAAAGAGTCTTGTGAATTTCCACACAGGCGCCTTGGGAGCAAGCAAACAAACCCCTGAAATGATCCAACTTTGAAGCACAGCTGAAATAAAGAAGTTTATTTCAGTGTATTAGTTATGTTGTCCACATTCACTCTCTCTCTTCTTTCTGATGTCTTACCTATTTATTTTCTTCTCTTTTCTTCCTCAGCTCTTTCTCCCTTTCTGTCACTTAAATAAATGAAGTGCTACATAAAAGAGAGGCAGTGTGGTGTAGTGGTTAGAGCGACAAACCAAGATTGAGGAGACCCACGTTGAAATTCACACTCAGTCAAGAAGCTCACTGGGTGACCTGGGCCAGTCACTAAATCTGAGCCTACCTCACAGGGTTGTTGGGAGGAGAAAAGGGGGCAGGAATCACCATGTAGGCTACCTTGAGCTCCTTGGAGTAAAGATGGGATATAAATGCAATGAATGAATGAATGAATGAATAGTATTATTTGCAATATGGTAATGATCCTGACTGACCTTACAGGGACACAGTAATGATTATGAGAATCTGCCTGAAGCAATCTGACCAGTCTGGGAAAATGCTGTAAAAATACTATGCGCTGAATGCATCACTTTAAAAATACCCACTTGCAGGCAAACTAAAAGCCGTTCCTGCAGGCAGACATTAACCTTGATAATCTGGGTGAGGGTTTGGGAAGAGGATTCGGCCACCAGGGCCAACAGCAGGCAACGATGAAGCTCTCGGATGCTGGAAGCAACGGTAACCGAGAAGGGCGTGAAGGCTCTCTTGTGATCGACCGCATCTTCGGCGATGGAAAGGAACTGCTTGGAGCCTTCCAGGATGGCTGAGAGAACTTGGAGGGCACAGGCCCGCATCTGAAACAGGAAGAGGTGCAGTTTATGGGGGAAGGAACATAGCTCAGTGGCAGAGCACACACATCGCATGCGGGAGGCCCCAGGTTCGATCCCTGCCATCTGCACTCAGAAGGATCAGAGAGCAGCTGAGAGGGAAGAGACTTCTCTGCCTGAATACCACGGAGAGCCACTACCAGTCAAGGTAGACCAGGCCCCATATGGTCACACACCCTTCCCCGGGCCTAACTCCCATTCCCTCAATCACTGACCATTTGGTGGTTTCCTGGCTTTTGTGACGTTTTCCCCTCCATTGTAAAAGGTTGAAATGCCTCTCCTGAGGCTCGGTTACTGTCAGGAAGAGCCTTAAGGCACAATCCTATGCATGTTTAGACAGCAAAAAAAGGCCTACAACTCCCAGCATGCCCCAGCCAGCATGGCTGGCTGGGGGCATGCTGGGAGTTGTAGGCCTTATTTTCCTGTCTAAACATGCATAGGATTGCACCCTTAAGCTACAAATTGCCGGCAGTTTGGTTATTTTGGCCTGCCCCTTTTGCCTTCGGCCTTGCCCACCACTGGAATGTGGCTCTTGAGAGTTTCTGAGAAACTGAATTCGGTCCTCAAACTGAATGAGATTCAATGCCCCTGCTGTAAGGAAACCGACATCCGTCTCCACCCGGGTCCACTTTTTTCTTATGAAAATTGAATTTAAATACCAATCAGTCGATAAAATACCTAAATAAATATTCGACCCATGGGCTGAAACAGGCTGAAAACCGTTGAAATAGGTAATGCTGAGCTACAGGGACCAACAGCCTGACCTGGTATAAAGCAGCTTTTTGTGACTAATACCACAAGCACAACTAGCAGAGAACGTGTAACGGGTTTGGGATTGGCACTCTTGATACTGGCTGTAAATTATGGGAGTTGCAGTCCAACACATCTGGAGGGCACCAGGTTTGGTGGGACGGGAAGCTGCTCTAGGGCACAATCCTATGCAAGTTTAGACAGAAAAAAAGGACTACAACTCCCAGAATGCCCCAGCTAGCATAGGTGGCTGAGGCATGCTGGGAGTTTTAGGCTTTTTCCCCAGTCTAAACTTGCATAGCATTGTGTCTTTAGAGTTCTCAGAACATAAGGCAAGCCATGCTGGATCAGACCAAGGGTCCATCTAGTCCAGCACTCTGTTCACATAGTGGACAACCAGCTGCCCACGGGAAACCCACAAGCAGGACACGAGTGCAACAGCACCCTCCTGCCCATGTTCCCCAGCAACTGGAGTACATAGGCAGACTGCATCTGATACTGGAGGAAGCATGTAGCCAATCAGGACTAGTAGCCAGTGATAGCCTTCTCCTCCATGAATTTCTCCAATCCCCTTTTAAAGCTGTCCAAACTGGTGGCCATCACATCATCATCACCATCATTATTATCATTAATTTTATTTCTATACCGCCCAAGTCGAAGCAATCTGGGCAGTTTACATCAATAAAAAATACAACATGCAATAAAAAAATATACACAATAAAGATTATAAAAAAATGTAAAACCAAATTTAAAAACGACTCAAATGACTAAAACAAGTTAATACTACATCTTGAGGAAGTGAATCCCATAGTTTAAGTATGCACTGTATGAAGAAGTCCTTTTATCTGTCCTGAATCTCCCACCAATCAGCTTCGTGGGATGGCCCCACGGTCTCTCTCTTCACTTGCTCCACACCAGGCATAATTTTGTACACCTCCATCATGTCTCCCCTACTCACCATTTTTCTAAGCTCACCACCACCAGTGAATTCTTACCTTTGGAGAAGGATCTTTCAAAGCAATAGTCATCAAGGACACCGACTGGGGGCTTCCGATTCCAGGCGCATCGGGAACAAACGCTGACCAGTAGCCGTAGAGGACTCTCTTCTCTATCGATTTCACAGTGGAAAGGAAGCAGGTTAAAGCCCCTTGGCGGACTTTGGCTTGGAAAGACCTTGCACAACATAAAGAAGAAAGGACTAACACCTTGATGTACACCTTGGTTGAGGTTTGTTTTATGTGCGCTGCACCTTAATATAAAGCAGGAGAAAGGAATCTATGGCCAGATGTTGTTGGACTATGACTCCCACACCCTTGCCCATGTTGCCTAGGAATGATGGGAGTTGGGAGTCCAACAACATCTGGGGAGCCATAAGTTATCCCTTTTTTTAAAAGAAAAAGAACGAACTCCACTCTCAAGCTTCACAGCTGAGGCAGGTTTTGAAGAAGAGACTTTCCATCACGTAGGTGTTCAGGGACGGGGAACAGGTGCTGGTGGCGATTCTTAATTATTTCTAAAGCACCTAAAGCTGCTAATGGCTTACAATCTGAAAAGTAAAGGCAAGACACATTGGGGAGGAAAAAGACCGCGGGGAAAGATGGTCAGTCAGGATAAGCCCGCGGTGAACAGATGTGTTTTAAGGCGGTGCTTGAATGTTTGTTTGTTTTTAAAAAGGCAGACAGGCAGGGGGAAAAGAATCAGGCGTCAAGTGGAGGGGCATTCCAGAGACAGAGAGTGGGAAGAGGGAAGGCAATTTTAGGCTTGATTCAAGAGCGGGCAACGTTTTTGGCCCCCGAGGACCACATATGGTCCCCAGGGTCATGGGCCATAGGTCTCATGGGCGCACACGCTTCCCCCCCCCCCCCCCCACACATCTCAGCATGCAGGGATGGGGAGGCATAATCCTCCATTGTCTGCTGAGGTAGGATTGCTGGCGGGGCAGAGTGGTTAAGGCCACCAGCAATCCTCTCCGAGATTACTGATTCCCTGACACTATTAGCAATCTTGGCGACACAAGGACCGCTGTGGTTTGCCTACCCCTGCTATACAGGTTACAGAGAGGTAGAGGGAGAAGCAACAGGGGAAATAAGGTGAAAACTTTACAATTCCATTAAACGGTCTGCCTGTGTATAGAACTAATGCCAGATACAATCCAAGAAACAGGGAGACTGAAAATGCATTACCCTGAGTGTTGCGCACATGAATTGGAGGGAGGCCTTTGTATGTAATCACAAACCTCGTTTTGCTCTGCATTCCGCCTTCAGACTCGGAATACTCCGAGTCACTGCTGCTGATTCTTTTCCAACCCAGAGTGTGCAAAGGCAAATGGTCCCTTCCCAATGATGCACATGTGTCATCAGAAGCCCGATTCGAGACATTCGGACCAGGGTTCCACCACACATCTCCATGTAACTCCGGATTCTCTATTCCACCTCCTTCAGCAGCTCCTTCTTGCTCTTCTTTTAGCCCTTCCTCCGACTTCCCCTTCTTCTGCTTCGTCTTGGGCTTTTTCCTCCTGCTCTGTTGTGGGGCGGGGCGGGGGTTACACACATACAAAGGTGAGTTCTTACGGTGAGTTTTATACACAGACCTGTACAATCACAATTATGTAGCTTTCTTTTAATATCGACACTGAAATATTGTACACCAGCGGACAGGGTGTACACTGCTTTCTCCTAAACTGTTGGGAACAATTTAAGGAGGGCATCCTGACCTATGAAGCCATAAGCCCTCCGTGCTTAACTGGGTGCATCTTGTTAACAATGCCATTGGTGTAAAAATTTGAGTGCTTCACCCAAGTGCTCAAAATGCTTAACATTTTTTCTTAGTAATGCTGACAACCCTGCAAGGCAGATCAACATAATCATCTCCTGGGGTGCACAAATGCAATTGCCAGTGGCCACCATATATCTTTTGAGTCTGACAACAAGCTGCCCCAAGCGCACTGTCTTTTCTCAGAGGCACTTGAAAGCCATAAGAAGTAGCTGGGTATTGGGATGAATGGATCCCGTAATTTTCAGGTTGTGTCAGTTTCACATGTATTAATTCTTAAGTCCATCCTGTCCTATTCCAGCATTAAACTTTTAAAAAAAGAAATCAGCATGTAGCTCTGTACTGAAATACGTATTTTGGAACGTATTCTCATAACATGCACATTTCTGAATGTATTTTTTCCTCAAAGGACACATTTCTAAAAGTATTTTATCCCAAAATGCATGATTTTAATATGGATTTTTGGAATATTTTCGGAGCCAAGAACTCCATCACAAAATTTGGAAAACAATGAAATTTGAAGGATGACTGTGTTCTGGTCTGCACATTCGTCCAGGACGTGTGGATTGGCTCAGTTTGGTTTGAAATGAAGCTGAATGAAATCCTCGAGCATCCCTATAAGCTGGGTACCAAAGTCAGCTTAAATCTGTGGATCCCCCCCCCAACCATATTGCAGATGAAGGATGGAGGGCAAGAGAAAATTGTTTGGTGGAGCTCACCCAGGGCACTCTGGACTGAAGTGTCACTTGAATCAGGGACCTTTAGGTCACTGCTTATGCGGTTTCCTACCACACTATGCCTGCAAGCTAGCCAAAGCAACCTTCTAAAATAAAAGAGCCAGTCTCTTCTCTTATTCACTTCAAATCCCTCAAGACCCACCTTTTCTGGGAAGCCTTCGACACCCCCAGTTCCCATGTCCTACTGCAGGTGTGTGGGGCTACAACTGGAAGGCACCAGGTTGGAGAAAGCTGCCCTACGGTACCTTGGCCTATGAGTATGCATAAGCACACATAACTGAGGTACCGTAATCACATAATTCATCCCTGTTTGTCCCACTTTTCCCTTCTTCCATTTCCCCTTTGTCAAATTTTAGACTGTAAGCTCCTTGGGACAGACCTGTCCTTCTGTACTCTGTAAAGCTCCATGGTGCTATCTTAAAATAATAATTTAGTTGATCCTCATGATCATAGACAAATATATGATCCAGAGGTTTGTTCAACGCTTGGATCTTCCCTGTTCACTTGTCCTCCAACTAGAGATGGTTCCTTGCCCTTCCCATGCTCTACTGCAACCTGTCCTTGCCAAAATATTCCATATCCTTAAAACAGAGAGAAACAGAGTTCAGCAAGTATATGCAAAACATGGCCAGTTGGTGCTGGGTGTGGAGTCTTGATTCTCCTTAACACACATAAATGAGAAGTCACTACAAATGTTTACCCCGGCCGGGTTAATACTGCTCAGTTCCAACTTCTCCTGTTTGACAGGTGACCTGCTGTCATACTGAGGAAGCACTGCTGGGTATAAGATGGCTGGCATTTCTATATTCAGTCCAGGAAGTCCATGAAACATGCATTTCTAAGAACAGCAACAAAACACACATCAGATTCATATTATTTGGTGGCAGCAGGGTGATATACAGTAGGTCCCTTGGCCTTTTGCAAATTGTCTCCTTTAGTGGTCCCAGAACAGTTACTCTCCTTTTTCTTCTTTAAGGCGCCTTTTAGGCATCTCCAAATTCCTGTGTTACACCTCCTGCTTAATCCTCTTGCTAAACATTCCTAGATTCATTCAAACTTCCATTACCGTACACTTCAAATTCTATCAGCTTTGCCGTTCTAAAATTCCTAGTGGGGTTTTTAAAAGCATGCCAACCAAAACTATTCACACCAACTCAGCTGATGCCTGACTAGAACTCAGTCAAGTGGCACAGCAGCTTCCAGTATCTTGCATGCTGTTTGCTCATTCAGGGCAAGTAACAATAAACACACTTTAGAGCTGGATCGGTGTGCATTCATGAGTTTTTCATTACATTTTTATGAACTGTAGTCTCCTTGCACACACAGACTGTGTTCAGATGTCAGAGTAGACCAGAGTTCATCAGGATGGGAATGAGCCTCATCTACCCCAGGCCTCCCAAATCCCCCCCCCCCACTTCCTCTGGAATGGCCGTAAGATAAGAAACCTTTCACTTCCATTTTAGATTAACCACAGTTTTAGTCTAACCCAAGCCCAAAATTGTGGTCAACTGTAACTAAGGTTTGTTGAAACAAGTCAGCTTCATAATGCACAATCTGAAGTCGGCTTGTTTCAAACAAACTACAGTGAAGATTAACATCAA
Organism: Shinisaurus crocodilurus; assembly: GCA_021292165.1. NCBI lineage: Eukaryota > Metazoa > Chordata > Lepidosauria > Squamata > Shinisauridae > Shinisaurus > Shinisaurus crocodilurus. The sequence continues at coordinate 12,429,405 of CM037886.1, read as the reverse complement.
GATGTCAGTTTGGATGACACAACGAGCCATGGTTAGTCAAAAGCAGTAGCAAAAGCTTCTGAACTTCTCCTTATGGCTGCAGGAAGAGGAGAGGGGGAGAGCATGCAAGCCCATGGGGAGGCTAGATTCTTTCCTGTCAAAATAAATCACGTTTTATCGCGATGTCCGTATACAGCCATAGCAATCTACTTCTAGAAAGTGGAGGAGTTTCAAAAGCCAGCTGAAAGATTGGGGGGGGGGGGGAGACTGCTGTTTTTCCAGGGTGGTTTATGGATGGCATTATGGGCAAAGAGCTTATCTTCCTCTGTGAGAAAGGGACAGGATTTCCATTTTTAATAAATGAATCACCTTCAACACAGCAAGGAGGGAACCAAGCTGATCGGTCTGTGTTAACTTCATCTTTCCACCATTTAAAAGTGACTGGATTCCTTTCAAGGCATTCTGCAACAACTGGAGGGGAAGCAGAAACAATAAGATTAGGAACTCTCCCCAGCAACCTGGCATCCTCTGAAGTCACAATGTTACAGCGCATGATATAATTATTGTTAAGCACTTAAGGTGATTACAATCCATATGCAAAGACTTCCCAAATGTACAGAAGTTGAGAGATTTCTCCCATATCATACTTATTTCTAGTCACAAGCTCAGCATGCTGCTTTTGGCCAAAGATTATGACTTTGGCCTATAGAAGCACATTTCACATGAAATCAATTTTCAGATGTTCTCAGCTTGTTCCACCAGCAAGATCTGCGACATTAAACAGGAAGATACGACTCTAATAAGAAGAGCTGCCAGCTAACTAATTCCGAGTGAGCTCCTCGGAGGGGATACAACTGAGCACACGCTTTCCATTTCCCGAGGTCCCAGTTTTAACCCCTTGCAGTCCCATGTAAGAGACTTCCTCTGTACCAAGGGCAAGGAAAAGACCTCTACCAGAGATTCGGGAGTGGCTTGTCTGAAACATGTTTGCAGAAAAGTGTATATCCATATCCTCAATAGGCTAGCCACCATTTGAAAAGATTGCCCCAATGAATCAGGACTGGCAATTAGAGCTGCACTCTTAGCCTCTTCCACTTGTAGCCCCTCCACACACACTACTGCTAGGCCCACTCATGCATACATGAACTTAGCTGGCTGGGGAATGCTTGTAGTCCAAAACATCCAGAGGGCACCAGGTTGGGGAAGGCTGCTATAGGTTTTCGGCACCAGGTCAAGACCCTGAATGAACCATGAGGCAGGAGAGAAGCTTAAATAAACAAACTTGACTTGGACAACCTGTCCCCCAGAAGCACAGGAAAAGGCAAGGGAAAATTTGTGGTTTCTTCCTATAGAGAGAGTCAGTGGGAGAGAGCCTTCGGGATTCTAAACAAGAAGAACCAGGCTGATTTATGCACGATCAGTGTTAATGACTTACCCATCTCTCATTTGTGGGACATCACTTTCTCAAGAGGAAAAGAAAAGGAACCATTGCATTTACAACTGACAAAAGCATCCTTGCCTGGAGGAAATGTTTGCTCAACACAGGTGATGAGGCAAGTTGCTGTTTATAAGCCTGTCTCAATGAGATGACAGTCTTTATTACCCAAATGGCCACACTTATGCCTACCATGCAAAAGGTGATGTCATCCACCCCGGATCCTTTTGAAGACTGCAGCACGCTGAGGAAAACCCGAAAGCAGAGCTCTTGGTAAGGTTCCTCCAGGTATGGTTGTCCAGGTATACTAAAACACAAGCGGGTAAGGTCTAAGTCAGACTGGGCACAGGCAAGGAAATTTGCTGGCAGAAAAACAGCCCTTATTTCCACTCGCATGGCAAACGACTAACTTATGTGAGGCAGACACAAGCATCCATTGCTTCTTCAAAGCAGAAAGATTATAGCTCTCAAGGTTTCATGAATGCAAGAAAGATGAGTGCAAACTGCCACAGGAAATGAGATAGGGAGGACATATATTAAGAAAAAGAAGCTAACCCAGGTCATTATTTCTCCAACTCTTGTGCTATTTAAATCCACTCTCAAGAGCCGTCAAATGTTTGACATGCACAATGGTTCTAGAGCAACGTATTAATTATTAGGGTAGCAACCTTGAATTGCTAGATCAGTCAACTAATGTTTTAGCAGATTAACTGATATGGGGCAATTTTAAGTGTAGGAGATACAAGTGAAGGGTGGGCTTGTTTCCTTTGAGCCTACTCAGTAAACAGGGAATGAATAAGAAAAAATATTAAAACATGGCTTAACAATGAGTGTTTGCTTTTGCAAAAGGTATTCTGCTCTCCCTTCAGTAGGTCAAAAAAGCATCTATATTGAGACTTTGATCATATGTAAATGCATTCAAGTTTAAGTAATTAAGGGCACAATCCTATGGTCGCTAGACGGCCATAGGACAATTCGGAGTCCCAGCTCGGAGTGCCCTCCCCATGCCCTCGCAGCCGGCATGGAAAGAACTGCAACAGAAACCTCGGAGACTGGCTTTGGGGGGGGGGGCTCCACCAGCATACAGAGTATCCTGGTCACACCTCGGCCTCCTCTCCTCGTGCTCCCGTGGCGCTACACTTAAGACAGCCGAAAGCGGACGTCTAAGTGTTTTGCATGGCGGGAGGAGCACGGCGGCAATCTTTTATTTTATTTTATTATTACATTTATGAATCGCCCATCTGGCCGGCCACCCGGCCACCCTTTGCCTCTGCGCCCCCCCCACCTTGCACAGGATGCCCGTAATCCTCCAAGTTCAGAGGGTCACGGGCAGCCTCATTGGATTGTGTCGTTAGTTACTCAAGTAAAAAGGTAGGTGACTAATCAACTAAAACTTCTTTAACTAGTTGACATCCCTACTCATTACATTAACGCATGAAACCTGGGCGGTAGTTCTAAGGACAGCCACTTGGAAATAAGTTCTAGTGCAATTAATGCCATTTTTCTTCCAAGTAAACGTGCTTTGGAATGAACTGGACACGCACAGGTCAGCTGTGTCCCTTTAGGCCAGTGGTGGCCCTCCAGATGTTTTGGCCTACAACTCCCATGATCCCTCACTCCTGGCTATGTTGGTTAGGGCTGATGGGAGTTGCAAGCCAAAACACCTGCAGGGCCATATGTTGCCCATCCCTGCCTTAGACTTACAATTTATTTCTGTGGCTCCAAGATAAATGAATTCCCTGCTCCTGCCCTACAATTAACGTAACATCATGAAATGGGGCCAAGCCACCACCTAGATTGCTCAAGTTGTACCTGAGACAGAGGTTCGCCATGCTGTGCACTGCAGCCCTCTTGAGCTCAATGTCCATTTGAGCTGGGCTGCTGAGTTGTACCAGAAGCCCATTTTCACCCAGCAAGTCTGGAAGATACTAAAAGATAAAACACCAGTCACCACACACATGCTAGGTCCATGACCCAGTAAGTTTAAAAAAAACAACAACTAAATAGGAATCGGAATTAGTGAGCCATTCCGAAACCAGGGGGCAAGATCAGTGCTTGAATTACAGGAGGCACTGATAAGTCTGATTGCAATGAAGAGGTATTGCAGCTCTAAAACTAGCACTTTTGATTGAATGGGGCCAACATGAATGAATAAAATTTGACTGTTACAACCACTGGTTACAACAACCACCATGAAAGGAGAAAATATATTTTTTAAAATACAGGAAAAACCCATCAGACAACAATTCATAATCAATAAAACTTATTTGTCATTCCACACAGAAAGTAGGAAATTAGCTCAAAGTTTAGTTGCTGAAAGGGATAAATCCACCACTGCTAATAAAATCGCCTTATTGTGAGATGTAAAGGCACAAAAAAACAGATTTTCTCCAACTCGGACCAACCGGTTTTCCCTGTGAGGGCAGGATCTAAAAACTTTGAACTATAGAGAAAAATAGGACAGTGAAGGCACAATCTTCTGAATGTTTCAACATAAAAAAAGGCCTATAACTCCAAGCATGCCCCAGCCAGCATGGCTGGCAGGGGCATGCTGGTAGTTGTAGACCTTTCTTCTGTCTAAACATGCATAGGATTGCGCCCCAAAACAAATACCTAATGAAGAAAGTCCTTCATTGACCCACAGCCAAATGGACAAAACCTAGAATTGTAAGGTATTTTATCAAAAAGCCCTTCTAAAACAGTAGCTAACATCTGTTGCATCCTGAGAAGAGTTAGGCTTATTTCTGAGGGTAGGATTGGAGATAAGCTTCAGAGAGCTCCCACATTCAAATTTAAATTTAGACCTTGCATACCGGTTACATGCAATAGCAAGATGCAGATTCTGTTTGCATCATGCTCCTGCCACCCAAAGGGCGGCTTTCAATAAACAGGAAGTGAGCGCTCGGTCTATTCCCCGCTCCACTACCAACTCAATGGCAGCCCAAAAGCATAGTTTGTGATCCTAGGCCCAGGGGGAAGGCCTGTTGTCCATGCACTGGTCCTCAAATGCCTCTCCATTGGAGCAGAAAGGATGATAAGCCTCTAGGAAAATACCCTCTGAGAGGCTCCAACCCACCTTTTGGCACATGGGTCCATTGTTATAGACAGAAGCCGCCAAGGCCTGCAGAATTTCAACGTGCGTCCAAGTGCTGCACTGCTTCAGCGCAGAGATAAAATGGGGCAGGAGATACTTCAGACTCTCTTCATCAACTATAACCTGCAATTGCAGAAAGAAAAGAGGATTTAGGTTCACTGGGCAAGCGCTGACACAATCAGTGCCACCTCATTGGGCACAGTTTCCTATTTAGTCAAATGTGCATCCATGTATTAAGTGTGATGCCAGTGTTTACTCTGCCACAAGCAAACGGATGCAGCAGCCAACAGGCACGCTAGCTGCCTGATCCGAGTATTCATGGCAGAGAAGAGGAAAGCTTGCTGCACTTACAATATATATGTGGGTTTTGCACTTGTAATATATGCATTTGGGGGGGGGGGTAATGTACGAGGACAGCCGTGGCAGGAAGGGTCAATGTACTGTTAATGCACTCTGGAAATGCACTCTGTCTAAATTAGCTGTGAGATTTTTAAAACTGTACCTACGGTAATTAATTTTTTTAAAAAATCAGTAACGGGCCAGACAAGAACAGGCCAGCCCAGATGGACAATAGATGCACTGAAATCTGAGTTCAATTTATATATTCCCATCCATCTGGGCAACTAAGGATGCAATCCTATGCATGGCTGGCAGGGGCATGCTGGGAATTGTAGGCCTTTTTTCTGTCTAAACAAGCATATGATTGTGCCTTAAATCAAGCATCACCATCCTGCTTCTTCTTTTTTTAAAACTCCCTCCTCTCTCCCAGTCCCTTTCCTAGTGTTTCTTGTCTTTAGATTATGAGCCTGATGGCAGGGACTTACTGATTAATTACTGATTCTTGTAAGCCACTCTGAGAATCTTTTGACAGAAGAGCGGGATATAAATGCATTGAATAAATAATAAATAATGGAGACTTAGTGCTATCTCTGGAAAATCAATGCTGCTATTGAGACAACCATAACATTAAGAATTGGTGCCTGAGATTTTTTGGTTTTCCTTTTCCCTCCTTATTCCTTTTTCCTCTCGCTTTTAAAATTAAAAGCCTGAGGACCAGGACTCTCTTGAGTTTATTGAACTGTAAGCTACTCTGGGAGCCTTCGCAACTGAACAGCAGGGTATAAAAATGCTTTTAAACATGGTATTTCAGGCAGGAATATGGGGTGGGTTAGGATTTTAAAAGAATTTTTATACTGTTTTAATTATCATGTTTTATTGTATTGTTTTAATTGTACATCGCCCAGGGTGGCCGGGTGGCTGGCCAGATGGGTGATTAACAAATATAATAAATAAATAAATAAATAAATAAACCAGTGTACAGGAAACACCTTTGAGTTTGCTAATTTCGTCACTAAAGAACATAGGAAGCTAACTTATACCAGATCAACCTACTTGTCCAACTAGCCCAGTATTGACCTGGTTCACACGTAACAACAACCCCATGGGTTGTCAGGGTTGTGTGAGAATGAGCGAGTGCACTGCCTCCCAACCAATTGCTGTTTTCGCCTTCCTTCTGGCTTACAAAACAATCCAGGAATGCCCTGTTCCTGGGCTGTTTGCCGCAATGTCCATAAGAACATAAGAAGAGCCCTGCTGGATCAGGCCAAAGGTCCATCTAGTCGAGCATTCTGTTTACACAGTGGTCAACCAACTGCCCACAGAATCCCACAAGCAGGACATGAGTGCAATGGCTCTCAAACAGAAGCCATTCCTGTCATCAGCCCCACAATCCTTTCAACTACATTAAACCTACATGCTTCTGCATGCAAAGCATATGCTCCTCCACAGAGCTCTGATCCCGTCCCACCTCACAGTGCTTAAAATACTGCAATGAATACCATAAGAGCAACCATTCAGGCCTGTGGTCACAAACAGTTGAGCAAAATCATGTGGGGAAAATCATGCGCACACAGATTTTATAGCATATATATCCCAAACATACACTTACACATGTGCATGCATAGGTTGCCCATTATCTAGCTTCAATCCAGATGCTGGATCGGAAAGGAGCAAAATAACCTAGTATTCTTACCTGGAATCTGTTAAGCAGTTGATGAATCAGCTGGCAGACTTTGTTGACAAGATGCTCTTGGTTAAGCTGAACGAGTTTACAAGCTTGGACAAGTAGTTCACAAACATCCTGTCGAGTAAAGCAAGACAGAAAAGAAGAGTATACTTGCTAGCCACTCCTTAATACCATGGCAGAAGGGAGATTAAGGGTGCAATCCTATGCATGTTTAGACAGAAAAAGGTCCTACAACTCTCAGCATTCCCCAGCCAGCATGCTGGGAGTTGTAGGCCAAAAACATCTGGGGACCCAAGGTTGGAGAACACTGTATTAGAGCGTACAGTCTAGAAATAGACACAAGGGAGACAACAGCAAAAGGGGAAGATTCTGCCCACCTCAAACCCAGTCCCCACCATTTGCCTATCCTGGCTTTCCCTAATCTGATGTTTTGTATTACAATTCCCAGCATTCCTGACCCACTGGTCATGGCCACGCGGCAGCCTCCTTCACCCTAGCGCAGTGTTCTCCAACCTTGGGTCCCCAGGTGTTTTTGGCCTACAACTCCCAGCATGCCCCAGCCAGCTGGCTGGGGCATGCTGGGAGTTGTAGGCCAAAAACACCTGGGGACCCAAGGTTGGAGAACACTGCCTAGCGCCCTACAGACAGGTTGGACTACAACTCCCAGCAATCCCCAGGGCTAGTGGATGCTGGGAGTTGCAGTCCAACGCCTCTGGAGGGCTCCAGATAGCGGAGGGCTGCCCCACAACCTCAACACACCTTCTCCTCTCCCTGCTCCCGGGGAATCTCCCCAAATCTCACCCCGCCTCGGCCAACTCTTCCTCCGCCCGCTGTCAGCCGCTCACCTCGGGCCGTGGCGCCGCGGCGGCTCCCCCGGGGCCGCAGGTCTCGGAGATTAGCTGGTCGAAGAGCAGGTGGAGCTCGGTGCGGCGGCCGCTCTCGCCCCCCGGGGCCTGGCTGGCGTCGGGCCCGAGCCGCAGAGCGCCGAGCCGGGCCAGGTAGCGCTGCAAGGAAGGGCCAGACTCGAGCGCCGTCGTCGCCTCGCCTTCCCCGCTCCCCATCGAGGCCTCGGCCGCCATTTCCCACAGCTCGGCGGGCCGGTTGCTGCGGCAACGGGGAAACGCAGCCGGAACTTCCGGTAAAGAACCGAACGCCGCCTGCGTGCGTCTCTGCGGGAGCCACTCTAGGCTTTCTCCGTCTCCTCAGTGGACGAACTCGCTCTGCGTTGGAGCTGGCGGATTGAATGCCTCCTCTTGGCATGCAGAGCGCCCCCTGGCGGCGCGGCGCAATTGGGCCAGATATACTGTGTGTGTGTGTGTGTGTACACACACACAGTATATATATATACATATACACACAGTGTATACACACACACACACACACACACACACACACAGCCATATATAGATTTCATAGATCATAGAGCTGGAAGGAGCCTACAAGGCCATCGAGTCCAACCCCCTGCTCAATGCAGGAAACAAGAGGAGGGGTCTCCCATCCAAGTAACAACCAGGCCTGACCCTGCTTTAGCTTTCCACACTCAGACAAGCTGAGCCAGCGTAAGCCACATACATGGCTCAGGACCATGATACCTGGCAGAGTGCCTCTACCAGTAGGAACCCACCCATACGCTACAATCAGCATCTGAGGCCCTCCTCTGAGAGAGCTTCAGAGGATGGCAGCAAAGGAGAGTCTTTTTGGCAGTGGCCCCTAATTGTAGAATGCTCACGCCAGCGAGATCCGCTTGGCAACAATATTGTCATCGTTTCGTTAAGACTTTCCTCTATTCCCAGGCATTTGATGGCTTATGATAGGCTATTTAATGCGTCAGTCTAATTGTTTATGGTTGCCACTGATGTGTTTTATGGGGTATTTGTATTTTTGCGGATAATTGTTTTTAGCTCTTTTAAATTTTGTATGTTTTAATTCTCTTGTAAGTTGCCCTGAGTCCTTTTTTTTTTTTTTTTTTTTGGCATATAAGAAATCTAAGAAAGAAAGAAAATATTAATAATTAAAGGAATGGGAGGGGGGAAGCACTTTACTTGGGAAGGATCGTGGCCACTGTATTTAAAGCCAACGCAGCTGTAGCATAACATCCAGAGGCAGCGCAGTGTTCGCATTATGCAAAAAAGGAAAGAAAAAATGAATGATCAGTAATTCTGTATTGTGCAGGCAAAACTACAGCTCTTAGACAAATAAATGGGTGCGAATCCATTTTATACACACAGCATTTGACTTGCATTAGCCCCATTGTCTAGTGTCTGTGTCTAATCTGGGGGTGGGTGGGTGGAGGGACACAAGGAACCAAAAAAAGAAAAGAAAGGGAGAATACAATTTAGGGGGTGGTATGATGAAATATTTAATGTAGCTGAGAGAAATTTAAGGCCAAGCAGATGTACACTGGATTAAATAGGGAGGTTAATCTGCAATTCTCCGTTTTTCTCCTCAAAATGGAAGCTTACGTTACAAATTTCCAAGCTATTAAGTGTGACATGTTCTGCAGACGCTGGAGATGCTTGGAATAAAGCTTTGATTCTCTACGTACTTGCGAGCTGGACAAATAATTTCCTCTAAGGAAAAAGACGTTCAAGGGGGAAAAGGGGTGGGACTGTTTAGTGTAGGGGGAAAAAAGCGAGGGAGGGAGACATGGCAGAGGTGTACAAAATTATGCATAGGGTGGAGAAAGTGGATAGGGAGACATTTTTCTCATAATACTAGAACCCAGTGGGGTCGTCATCCCATGAAGCTGATTGGTGGGGGATTCAGGCTCAGGGCAGATAACCGGAAGGACTTCTTCACACAGGGCAGAGTTACGGTAAACTGTGGAACTTCCTTCCACAAGGTGGAGTGATGGCCACCAATTTGGAGGGCTTTAAAGGGGGATTGGGCAAAATCATGGAGGAGGAGAAGGCCATCAATGGCTACCAGTCCTGATGGCTCTATGCCACCGCCAGTACCAGAGACGGTACACCTATGTACACCAGTCGCCGGGGAACATGGGCGGGAGGGTGCTATTGCATTCATGTCCTTCTTGCGGGTTTCCCATTGGGGCAGCTGGTTGGCCACTGTGTGAACAGAATGCTGGACTAGCTGGACCTTGGTTTGCTTCAGCACGGCTCTTCTTATACTCTCACCTAAGCCTTCGGAGAGGCATTTCAACCTTTCAGAAATTGGGAGGTGGGGGGAGAGAAAACTGCACGAAAGCCAGGAAACCAGCCAACGATCAACAGTTGAGGGGAAGGGGGCGGGGCCAGGGGAAGGGGCAGGGCCATCTGCAAAACCCCAGAGGGCCACATTGGGGCGGGCGGCATTCGGCCCTCGTGCCCAGGTTTCCACACCCCTGTTGTAAAAGAATCTGCCTCATACCAGTTCAGACTGTTTTCTCCATCTAGCCCCATATCGTCCATTCTGACTGGCAGGGTTTCGGTCCGCGGTCCTTTCTCATCACCTGCGACCTGTCCCTTCTAACTGGGGATGCCAGGGATCGTACCTGCCTGGGGCCTTCTGCATGCAAAGCAGGTGCTCTCCCAGCCAATGAACTCCGCTCCTTCCACCCCGAACCCGTTGTGGCTCACGCTGGCTCAGCTTGTCTGAGCGTGGAAAGCTAAGCAGGGTCAGGCCTGGTTGTTACTTGGATGGGAGACCCCTCCTCTAGTTTCCTGCATTGAGCAGGGGGTGGGACTCGATGGCCTTGTAGGCCCCTTCCAACTCTATGATCTATGACAGTGATGGCGAACCTTTTTGAGCCCGAGTGCCCAAACTGCAACACAAAACCAACTTATTTATTTCAAAGTGCCAACACTGCAATTAAACCTGAATACCGAGGTTTTAGTTTTAGAAAAACAACTCATACAGTTGTCCGAACTAATTAACTTCTTTTGTCTTTAAAGAAAAACACAACAACAGAGCTTTCAATGATACAAACAGTTTTTTGTTGAAAAAAAATCAACTCAAAAAATTATTATAGTACTACATTGTACACATAGCCTGAAGGGAATTTATACAAACTTTTTAAATAATTAGGCACATGTATTTTTGGATAAGGGATTCTCAACTTGTAATATGATTACTATATGCCAGACTGAAATTGTATGGGGCAAGCTTTACCCCGGGTCCTTTCCCTGCTTCTACAGGTGTCGGATTAGTAAAAGTAAAAGTCAACCTGTACTAGGATGAGCAAGATAAACAAGAAAACTACACGTGCTTAACACATTTAAAACACTTTATGTCTTGGACTGCAAACACTGCATTAGGTAAAAGTTTGCATTGGGCATGCTTTTGCACAATTAATGTGATTTTTGCTATTGCATGCATGCTGATAATTTGTCAAACCTTGGCTCACACTCCATTAGTTTGAGAGCAACACATGCAGCACTCAGGTCAACTGTTAGGGCTTTACATCCAAGCCATGTTCTGTGCATCATTCTTCAAAATCTTTTAAATGTGATAACAATGTAGAAAAGAATTCTGTAACAGGAATTCTAGAATAAAATCATTCTGTTCCACACTGTGAGAAAGAACAAGATCATTAGTGTTTTGCAGAAGGGGACAGTCTTTTCGCGATCTGGTGACCAATGGCTCGAGTGCCCACAGAGAGGTCCCTGTGTGCCAGCTGTGGCACCCGTGCCATAGGTTCGCCATCACTGATCTATGAAATCTATGTGATAGGGCAGGGCTTCTTATGAAGGAGCGACTGAATGGAAAAAAAGAGCCATCCATTCAAAACAAACAAACAAATAAATAAATAAATAAATAAATAACCACCCCCCCCCCTTTGCGCGATTTCGCAGCCGTGACTCAAGGTGACAAATGGCCGGCTTCTTGCTCGCTGGCTTGTGCGGGAGCTTTGCATTTTAATTGGGCAATTATCTTTTAAATGATGGATTGTCGTTTTAGCACTGGGGCGCTGGAGGTGTGCATTCGCAAGCCAGCCGTCCTCTGGGGTGTGTTGAGGCACGCCCATGGCAAAGGGATCGTCCTCGCCCCTAGAGAGCAGCCTCCCTACGAAAGTGGGGCAGCGGTCATCGTAGTTTGCTTGAATGGAGGCTATCGTAGCACGGTTGCTTCCTTCCTTCCTTCCTTCCTGACCAAACTATCATTCTGGGGCCTGCATCGTAGCGGTGTTAGGGGGCAGTTGCCTGTCCAGGGCTGGAGCCTCGAATCTTTCATTTGGAGCCCCGAATCTCCGGGAGGCCCTCTGCCCCACCACCCTGCTGTCCAGGGGCACTTGCTGAAAAAAAGGTACAGGGGCACTTGCTGAAAAAAAGGTACAGGGGCCCTGAGGATCTCTGCTGCATCTGATCCCCTGGATCAGCTGGCTTTTGGCCCACATGTGCTTCCCCTCCTGCTGCCCCCCCTTGAATCTTTCCGCCTGAGGTTTTTCCTGAAATCAAATGCCCTCCTCTCCCCTGTCCATACGTCCCTTTTTACAAATAGGGGTGTTCTTAGGAGACGGGGTCCTTTACAGACACGCGCACGCGCACACACACACACTTTAGAGCATAGGTAAATGAGCATATGCAAATGTGTCCTCTTTTCTTTCTTTTTTGTCCCGTGGGCCTGATCCCCAGATCTTTTCGGTACCTAGCACCAACCCTGCTGCATCGGCTTTGCATAGCAGAACACAGGCCAGTGGACAGATTAGGACGGACAGCATATTATGGACCCCTTGCTGGAACGGGGATGTTCTGTCGGGCTAGTTTTAATCAGGATAACGAAAGAAGCAGCAGAGCCTATATTTTTTTATTTTCAAGCGACCAACACAGATGACGGACATTCCAGGCTTGCCGTGCAAAGTGACCCGCCGGCTGCAAAGTGACTTTGCAGACTCTGTAGACGGTGGCAGGCGCAGTGGAGCCAGAGCTTGCATGGGTGCAGCGACTTCAATTTTTTTATTAGCAGGGACGCTGATGTCAGCTGCCCCTCCCAGAATTCCTTGTTCCCTCTGAGCTTAGCTGCAATCCTTACAGCAACTGGGAGAGAGATCCCCCTCCCAGAAACAATATATTGTTCCCTGTTGCAGTGAAAAGTATTTTGGGGGTGGCTTGATCTTGAATGGGAAATTAAGACCCATGAGCTTTACAAGAGGTCCACTCCTGGTGGAGATAGAACTGCTAGAAGTTGTTTGTTGATAGGGATCAACACAGCCGCCTGAATTTTTCTCCTGGGGGACAGGGTGGCTATGGGAGCTGTCATGATCAGTGCCTGCACCTCAAAATTTACCACTATACTGCTGCCTGTAACATCCAGGAGGCGTAACTTGGCGGGAAGGAGGACAGAAGCACCTTTCAGACAGAAGGGGAGCGAGCCTTCTCGGTGGTGGCCCCCCAGTTATGGAACAATCTCCCCAGACAAGGCCCGCCAGGCACTAACATTGTTATATTTTCAGCACCAGGTTAAGACCTTCTTCTCTCAGGCAATTGGCAACATATGATGAGGTTTTAATCAGGTCTTGAATTGTTTTTCTTGTGGATTGTTTAAAATTGTTTTTAGATCTATGTGTCTCTCTCTGTGTGTGTTGTATGTTTCTATGATTGTATGTATATGGTTTTTATACTGTATTTCTAATATTTTAATCTTTGTAAACTGCCCAGAGAGCTTTGGCTATTGGGTGGTCTAGAAATGTAATAAATGAAATCCAATGAAATGAAAGCCCTCTTCCCTTCATCCTAGGGTCCCAATCCTGACTGGGGGCCCTACACCGACTCTAGAATAAAAATGGGGGGGGGGAGATGTCGCTAGTAGATATGGATATAAAGTAATATCTGTTTTGGCCACAAATCAGAAGACATTGGGGCAATTTAAATGTTTTGTAGGGGTTTAGGCAACCTTAGAATAGACCAGTGTTCTCCAACCTTGGGTCCCCAGATGTTTTTGGCCTACAACTCCCAGCATGCCCCAGCCTACAATTCCCAGCATGCCTCGCTAGAGTCTACACAATTTTTTTAGAATTTCCTCATTTTAAATTTTTCTTTTTGTAAATTTTTACCCTGGAAGACAATCTTACTCAGTCACGAGTGATCGCCTACTACAACTACATGCATGGCTTCATTAGCGAGGGGGCAGGCGGGACAGATGGACAACTCTCACTGGGATGGAATCAACCCCTCTCCATCCTGCCAAAACCACCCCCATAAATGGAGGGTGGGATTATTATACATTTGGCAGAAAGCATGGGATGCCCAAGCCTGGGGTTGCTGCTGACATGCATAGCAGCAGTCAGAGGAAGGGCTGTGCAGCCAGGGGAGAATGGGTGCAGAAGGTCCTGGGTTCGATCCCTGGCATCTCCAGATACAATACACGAGGAGCGTTTTCTCTTCCTGCTTTTCCACCACATAACCTCTAGGTGGCACTGTGGTGTAGCAGAACAGCACAAATACACAAGAGGAAACCACCCTTTCTTTCGCATTCGCAACTAAATGCTGCGCACTTTCCCTGATCTAAACAAAAGAAACTCACCGAAAGTGCTGGTTAGACACAGAGGTGAAACTGGCAGGTCATGACATCGTCTAAAAGAACCCATAAACAACCATGAGTAGGGAATGATGAGTGCACGAGAAATGCTTCATGTAGAAAAGCCACGAATCTCTTGAGAGCTGTTGCCAGTTGGTATAGACACAGGCCAGGTGGGCAAAATCCAGCCCGCTGAGGGTCCCAAAACAGCCCTCTGAAGGCCGCATCCATTTCCCCATGCCCTACAACCCAAGCTATATCACGGAGCATCATTGGAAGCCATGGCCAGAAACAATATGTCAGAGGAATCCAGGAAGCAAGAGGGAAAAATTGTCCCATTGGCAAGCCACAGGGGTGGTTCTTTAACTAGGAACTGGAAAAGATCTGGCCGGCACACCTGCAAATTGCTTTCTGTCCTTTTTCCATCTCCCGGCTAGCACCTGTGCCTTGCTTTCTCGTTGCTTAGGTTTTGTCTGCCACAACAAGGTCTCGGTTCTCTGTTAGACCTCACCGCAGCAGACAAAAGGGGGGGAAATGATCAGCAACGCAAAGAAATAAATAATAAAAAATAAAATAAAATAACGTTCTTCGTTACCATGGCACAGGTGATCATGACCACCTGAAAATGTTTATTCTGCAAGAGGCACAGCCGGGATGACTAATGAGACGTATATACAGGGTGCTCTCGGGGAGCCTAATTTCATAAATAGGAAAACAACACATTTAAAAAAGGAAAAAAGAGAGGAAATTGGGAGTTGGGAAGGCTTTCATTTAAAAGCGGGGAAGGAATTGCTTCTCCTCCAAGGAACTTAGAGTGGCTTATATTGTTTGCCTCTTTATTCTCACAAAAACCGTATGGGGTAAAGCTAGATTGAGGGATGGTAACTAGCCAAAGGTCACCCCCAGTGTGTTTTGTGGCCGAGCACAGATTTGAACCTGGGTCTTACTCCGGCACGCCAACCCAGGCGTGCAGAACCAGTCATGCTCAAATGTTGCTGGAGGTCGATGGCTCCAGTGTCAGTGGGGCTGTGTATCCACTCCAGTTTTTCCTCTGAACTTTAAAGGAGCTATCCAGGGTGCTGAACTTGTTCCCCCAAAATAGTTTCGGCACCATGGATAGCTCCTTAAAAGTTCCGTCCCGGTGTGTGGGAGAGTGCAAAGAGGAGGTGACCTTCGCAACAGCCCAAACCATCCCAGTAAGGCAGTGCTTCTCAATTATTTTCTGTCATGCCCCCCCTAGGAAGAAGAAAACATTTCGCGCCCCCCACGCGACTGTAAATAGTATCATTTGTCTATAAAATTGTTATAAGTACACCTCTGCATAACACTGTATCCTTATTAACGTATAAGAGAATAAAAAAAGAAAGAAATGTGGATCAATTTACAACAAAGAATAGCTTTATTAACTGTAGCAGAAAAGATTTAAAGGAGCACAGGATTTAAAGGAACACAATATTAAAAAAAACTTTTAACTGAGGTCAAACGAGCCCCCCTTTACGGAGCCTCGCGCCCCCCCTGGGGGGCCCGCCCCACTATTTGAGAAGCACTGCAGTAAGGCATCATACTTTGAGAAATTGGTCTTTCTAGGGAGGAACTGGTCTCTTTAGGCCCTAGATGAGGTCACGCTCCCCCTAGGGCAGGGGTGTTTAACTTTTTTCAGCCCGAGGGCCAAATTCCATTTCGGAGGAGCTCTTGGGGGCCACATTCCAGTGGTGGGCGGGGCGGAAGGCAAAAGGGGTGGAGCCAAAGGCAGCGGGGGTGGAGGCAAGAATACCACCCTATTTCCGCTTCGAGTTCTTACTGCCACTAATGAAGCCTTGGGAGGGGCATGTCCACCTTTTAGAATGGGGGGAAGTACAGCACAAAAGCTGGGGAACCACCACCAGTGGCTGGAGGAAAGGGGGTGGTGGTGACTGGGGCAGGGCGTGTGGCCGTCAGGATTTGGCCTCCACAGGCCTGAGGTTATGCACCCCTGCTTGAGGGACAGCAAACTACTCCTCTTCGCTCCCTTTCCGGGGGGGGGGGGAGGCAATTTTTGCTTTTTTCTAACCTACTTACTACCCAGATGCATAGAGATATCTGAATATCTCTCTCTCTCTCTCTCTCTCTCTCTCTCTCTCTCTCTCATAGATGCACAAACACACCCCCATCTAAGCGATTCAGCTGCAAATCTCTGCCCCACCCCCCACTAGATAAAGAACACTCACCCATATTATATTTTTTTTGCTCACCGCGCATGCGAAAAATCTGAAATAATCACGGCAATTAGAGATAATTACAGTGATTTTGGAAATAGGAATTCTGGATTCCAAGTAGGCATCAAAGCCTGCGGTGGTGGTGGTGGTGGTGGTGGTGGACCGGTGGAAGGGGGGGAGGTGTGTGTGTGTGTGTGTGTGTGTGTGTGTGTGTGTGTGTGAAATCCTAAGAGGCCCGCTGCCCCATTTACCATGCAGGGGGAAGCGCTGCTTTCATCTGATGATCTGCCAGATCTTCCTGTTTAAGGCTGCTGCATACATTACACTGGGATGCAAGACAACCTCAGCAAGCAAGAAGCAGCCCGGGGCCCGCCTTAGCACAGCATACGGGTTAGTTCTGCACACGCACACACACAAAAACAGGCAGAAGGAAAGCCTCTCAGTCAGCTTGGAGGGGGAAAAAGATGTGCAGAGTCACAGAAGGGGAGTCTGCTGCCTCCCCATCACAGCGGCATCACGCACCTTGCATGAATGTGTTATTTACTAGACTCTAGTAGAAGAAAGCGGGGAGGGGCGGGGGGAAGCAAGAGATGGCTAGATGCTCGCCTTGCACTAAAGCAATATGTGAAGGGCTGTATATTCTCAGTCAGCACACACACACACACACACACACACACACACACACACAATCTAAATGCCGCGCCAAGGGAATTCTGGATCTGCATCTAGGGATGGGGACTCGGACTCCAGGACTCGACTCGTGACTCGGACTGAGTCCCCCCTCTGACTTGAGTCAGACTCGAGTCCCAATATTTTTAATGGGACTTGAGACTCGACTCGGGACTCGAGACCAAGGACTCATGTTCCAAAATCGTGTTCCTCAAATGCAACATGGATAGGTTTTAGGAAGTACAGCAAGTTTATTTTTTAAAATCATTTCCCTAAAATGCAACCTTTCAGACATTTTGGGTTTGGCAGCCTCTGCCTGCCTGTTTGGGGTTCCCAGCCTCCTCTGCCTGCCTGGTCTCTTCTTGACCAGTTCCACAGTTTGAATTGTCCAAGACAAAGGCCTCTGCCTGCCTGCTTTGGGGTTCCCTGCCTCCTCTGCCTATCTGGTTATTTTGGGTTTGTCTGCCTGGTCTGTTCTTGCCAAAATCAGTTGCAGAGTTTTGAAATAAAAAGGCACACTTGTGCCTAGAATTTATTTAAGCCACACATCTGAAATAGCCTTATTTGTTGGGGAAAAAACCCATTGATTTTAATAGGGACTCGTGGAGTCAGCTTTGGGAGTGACTCGTGACTTGTGACTCGTGAGTCACCATTTTGGACCAAGGACTTGGACTCGGACTCGAGACTCGGGTCCAAAGACTCGTGACTCGAAACCAAGGACTCTTCAACATCCCTGTCTGCACCACAAAGACTACTGTATGCCACACGGAGCGATGCACCTTTTATCAACACACAAAGAGCCATGTTGGAGCAGAGCAAGGTGGATCTCTCATCCAGCGTTCTCTTTCCCCAGCGGGCCTCGGATAAGGGTGGCCACTTGTGAATCCCTCCCCCCCCACCACCACCAAAAGAGGCCGAAACAGGATACCTATTTGCATACAATTTGCAAAAGTGCAAAATTATCTAGAAAAAAAAAAATAATTTTAAGGAGTCCTCTGATTGAAGGATTGTCCAGTCCAAGTCTGGTATAAAGAGAAAGAACACTCAAGAAGCGTCTCCAGCAACACCAAGTAGGCCGCTCAACAAGATCTGCCACAGATGGCCTTCTCCTTGTCCCTTCAGCCAGAGCAGCTAGACTGGAGGGGACTAAGAAGAGGGCCTTTTCTGTGGTGGCCCCCATACTGTGGAACTCTCTCCCGAGTGACCTCTGCCATGCCTCCTCTCTGCTGAGCTTCCGCCGCTCACTAAAAACTTGGCTGTTCAGGCGGGAATAGGGGGTGGGCTAAGATTTTAAAATCTTATACTGTTTTAAATGTATTTTATCCTGTTTTTATCTTGTGTACATCGCCCAGGGTGGCCGGTTTGCTGGCCAGATGGGCGATAAATAAATGTAAATAATAAATAATAATAAACCATCAGAAGGAAGAGCTGGGCCTTGAAGTTGCCCATCCACAGCCCCTGGACAGTGGACTGAGCAAGAGGGACAAGGTCCCCTGGTCACAGTCTTTTTGCACTATGGTGAGATGGACTTCATATTTATTTAAGTTATATTAATTATAATTTAGAGAGCCAGTGTGGCGTAGTGGTTAGAGTGCTGGACTGGGACTCAGGAGATCCGGGTTCTAGTCCCCGCTTGGCCATGAAGCTCACTGGGTGACTTTGGGCCAGTCACTGACTCTCTCAGCCTGGCCTACCTACCTCACGGGGTTGTTGTGAGGATAAAATGGAGAGCAGAACCTTGTAAGCTGCCTTGGGTTATTTGCAAGAGGAAAAAAGTCAGGATATAAATGTGAGGTAATAATAATATAGTATAATATTATATATATTATATATAATATATATTATTATGTATTATATATAATAACTATATATATTATAGTCATAATTATTGTGGAAAACCAACAACTGGTCTTCTGCGCGAGTTCGGCACTTAACGGGTTAACCGGCACTGAGATATGACCCTTCAAAGGGATATCAGGCGATTTCACCCTAACCGCGACCTAAAATATCACTGGCAACTGTATAGATCAAAGAATAGACTTTTATTAATGGAGCGGAACTAATAGACTTCCGGGAATACTATAACGTAAACAAAACCAGGCTGCGACCTGGAAGCTTTCACTTTACAGGCGTAGCGTATTGCAGCAAACTTTGCATCAAAGACTTTACACTTACAGAGTTTGCGTAGGGGCTCTGCCTAGCCTGACTCCGGGCCCGTATTCGCCCGGGGAAAGAAACTGCTTGAGCTAGCCGAAGCTAGGGTTGAAGATGACAGCCCGTCCCGTGTTCCCAACAACCGGATGAGGGTTGGTAGAGGGGTTTTCTACCCCTATCCTCCCCCTCCCGGCCCCCTGCTGATCAGGTGGGCTTATCCTTGCCCCTTGCGATCAGGTGGGCTTATTCCTGCCCGGGAAAAGGTGGCGCCTTTGGATTTAGGGAATACTTCGCAGCTCTTTTGAGACTGCCCTTCACTTCATGATGGTCCATGCTTCATCTTGTGGATTTGGCAGATGTGCCCCACTGAGGATATGTAGATGGAGTCACGTATTACCGGTCTGGCCAGACTTGTACCTCCTGCCCCCAGGTGGGAATTATGCAGACAGGGGTTGCCAAGGGGAAACTATGTGTGGTTACCAAGGGGGGAAACTGTGTCAAGGTTTTATGTCACTGTGTGTGCGCTCAAGCTTCCTCCACAATTATAATAATAATTATTATTATTTCTAAATTGGCATCTACACATATAAATGAGCGTATGCCATTTTTATGCAAACCAGTGTCCTCTTTTGTCCTATTTTTTGGGCATTCACACGTGGCCACCACAGTGTGGAAAACTATGGCCAGGTGACCTGTGCGCGCCTGTCTGCTCAGTCTGAAGTCCAGGTGCAGTTGATGGGCAACTTCGAAGCCCAACTCATCCTTCTGATGTTTCGTTATCTCTATACTGGACTTGGACTGGGCAGCCTTTCAAAGAGATCACGCCTTCAAAATAGAGGACTGTCCTCTGGCAGGCCATCAAATATTATTTTATTTATTTATTTCATTTCATTTCTATACTGCCCAATAGCTGGATCTCTCTGGGTGGTTTACAGCAATTCACAAATACAAAACACAGATACAAATAAAATACAGATACAATTAAAAAAAAAAACAGCATAAAATTTCAATATTAAAAATTTAAAACAATGTATACAGCTAAAACAATTTCAATTAAAAAAAACGAGACCTGTTAAAACAGCTGATGGGACATTACGATGGCATGTCCCATCTTATGCCATTAAATGCCTGGCGGCAGTGGGCAGTCTTAACCTGGCACTGAAAAGATGACATTGGCGCCAAGCGAGCCTCAGTGGGGAGACCGTTCCATAATCGGGAGCCACCACTGAGAAGGCCCTCTCCCTTGTTTCCATCCTCCAAGCCTCCCTAGGAGGACCACAAATATAAGAGCCACACGATCAGATATCTATATTAATCTCTCCCCCATTTAATTAAGGTCTGCCTTTCCCAACCGGGTGCCCTTGAGGGGACAAGAGAGCCAACACATGAGCAGGGGGTTGGACTCGATAGCCTTGTAGGCGCCTTCCAACTCTTGTGATCTATGATCTATGATCCACCATCCAGATGGATTTCTCCATCTCCTTGTGCTGAATTATCTGTGCCGCATCTCTGGTGCCTGAATAGTTGCAATTTGTTTGGTGTGGGGGCTGTTGATGCTTTTTGCAAGGTTTCAAATTCCACTACAGATGTTTCCCAGCATCAGTGCTTCCTGCGAATCCTTCCTACACCAGCTCGGCTGCCAAGGAACCAAGGATTGTGGGGCATGGCTTCGGAGAGACACTTAGTTCATGTGGCACACTGGCCAGGCCTCACTGTCACCATGCTGGCTGGGAAATGCTGGGAGTTGTAGAACTTCCCCCCCCCCCCCGTCTAAACCTGCATAGGATTGCACCTTAAACCTGCATAGGATTGCACCTTAAACGATCTTGTTCTCTCCTTTGTTTCCATTCATAGTTGGCTTGTTTCTGGGTAGTGGAAAACATGAGGTGAGCTACCGCTGGTTAGTTCCTGGCTTAGCACTTTCCTCAGTGTTATCTACCCAACCCCCAACATCAGAATCCTGAATCCTGAAAAAACAGGATTCTGCAACCTGGCATATGTTATGTAAATTTGCACATAGTTGCGTGTCGTGCATACGGTTGCCTCTCTTTTAAACGTTCGACACTCGTGCCGTATGTCTTAAAAAATTTTGTACGTCTTCATTCCTGCTAAGGCACGTTAAGAAAGGCATCCAATATATGTAATAAATGAAATTTAAAAAAAACACAAAAATATGCAGCTCCCTAGCTTATGAGTGAAGTAGAACCATTTGGTTACCTTCTCTGCTGTTGTGTCCATTTTCAGCCGAAACTCCGTTGCATCCCTTTCCTGAGTGTGGTTTGGTATGGGTTTGTAGCAGAATGAAAAGGAAGGAAAAGCCACAGATGCTACATTTGTGTTAAGCAGTTTGCTTCTGCTCTTTTGGCTATTTTCATAGCTACCATGAGGACTGTTTTTTTTTTTGTTGTTGTTGTTTTTTAAAAAGAAAAACACCAAAAGGGTTCGGTTTCTTGCCAATCTCAGTGTCAGCTCCAGATTTTTGAGGGCCGTCGGGCAAGACACACCATCAGTGAGTCGGATCTTCTCACCGCCATGGTCACCAGCTGCTCTGGCTCCTCCTTCTTCCTCTTTCTCATCATGGCGACCACTTGCTTGCTTGGCAGGCAGAGAGCCAACAAGCAAGCAAGCAAGCAGGCCGTGGCATCTCCTGCTGCTCCTCCTCACCACCACCACCGGTCTCTGGGCCAGAGCGAGAAACGTCAGGCAGTATAAAAAGTATTTTGACCTCATCTGTGCAAAAAGTTGATGCTACCTCTCCGAGAGACACCCATCGCCCAAGCTACGTATTTGGAATGCTGGCTCGAAGATACAGCTTACCTACCCAAGAGGTGTAGTGGTGTAGTGGTTAGGGTGTTGGGACTAGGACTCGGGAGATCCGAGTTCGAGTCCCCACTCATCCATGAAACTCCCTGGGTGACTTTAGGCCAGTCGCTGACCCTCAGCCTAGCCTACCTCACGGGGATGTTGTGGGGATAAAAAGAAGAGGATCACATCGGCCGCCTTGGGTTCCCTGTAGGAGGGGGGAAAAGGTAGGATATAAATGTAGTAAGTAAAATAAATGAATAAAGTCTTGGCAACCACGTGAAAGATTCCTCTGATTGGGTCTGCCTCACTACAAGGCAGCTTCCTACATTCCCATGAAAGCGTTGCTACTATATGCAGAGGGGGGACCCTAGTTCAGCAGCACGAGTTGGTGCATTGCAGAAGGGTTCTACGTGCAATCTCATAAGAAGAGCCCTGCTGGATCAGACCAAGGGTCCATCTAGTCCAGCATTCTGTTCACACAGTGGCCAGCCAGCTGCCCATGAGAAACTCACAAGCAGGACGTGAGTGCAACAGCAACTTCCTGCCCATGTTCCCCAGCAACTGGTGTACACAGACACACGGTCTCCGATCCTGGAGGTAGCATAGAGCCATCAGGACTAGTAGCCATGGATATCCTTCTCCCATGAATTGGTCCAGTTCCCTTTTAAAGCCCTCCAAATTGGTGGCCATCACTCCATCTTGTGGAAGGGAGTTCCATAGTTTCACTCTGCGCTGTGTGAAGAAGAGGGCCTTCCTTTGATCTGTCCTGAAGCTTCCACCAATCGCCTTCATGGAATGACCCCATAGGGTTCTAGTGTTATGAGAGGGAGAAAAATGTCTCCCTGCCCACTTTCTCCGCCCCATGCATAATTCTGTACGCCTCTATCAGACCTGTCTCCAATTAAAAGGGTCCGGTAGCAGGGCTTGGATAGTTCTGCACATCACAGCATGTCAGCAGACCAGAGGTGTCGAACTTCTGGCCCACCTGGAATGCCCAGCTGCTCTCCTTTCTGTGATTGGCTTTCGCAGTTCTTCCCCATTCTAAAAGGCAGAAATGCCTCTCATAAGGCTTAGTTACCACCCAGAGCACTTTGGCTGTTGGGCAGTGCAAAAATGTGCAGTAATACCTTGGACTGCAAGGAACTTGGTTTGAGAGCGTTTTGCAAGACAAGCACATTTTTAAATATTTAATATATTTTTTTACTTGATATACAAGCGACGTCTTGCAATACAAGTCCTGTAGTACGGCTTAAATTAAAAATCTCTGTACAAATTTGGGGGGGGGGATTTCGTTTTGATAATAGGAGTGTTTTGGATTACAAGCACGTTTCCGGAACGAATTATGCTCTCAATCCAAGGCGTGACTGTAATAAGTTACTGTAAGAGCTCTTAGCTAAGAGGGGCTCAGTGCTTTCTGCCTGCCCACCAACGGGATATGCCCCCCCCCCGAGAGCTTCTCTGAAAATGTATTTTCAGGCTGAAGAGAGGTTCAACACGTCCCAAGATGAACCAATGGTCCAACTCCATTTGAAACAGCCATGTATGTCCATCCCCCCGCACCACCACACCCAACCACCCATTCCCCCCCCCCCCCGGGATGATGGAGAAGATCAGCAGCAAAACCTAGCCCACAACAACCCCTTGGAATTCTGTGCAGGAGGCGCTCTTTCCCCCTATCATGCATGGAGGGAAAAAAAACACCAAACGGGACGCCATCTTTAAATGTGTCAATTCCTTTTTAATGTTTTCAAAAAAATAAAAAGGTCTATTTTGAGCAACTGCGGTTAAGGAAGGAAACTTTTTGTTTTCGCGCTCCATGAAGTGCGAGCAGATTCACAGTTAGACTCATGCACGGGTGGGGGTCGGGGGAGAGAAGAGAGAGACAACCAGACGGACATTCTACTTGTTCAGGTCGAGAGCACAACCCACCACAGTGCCCCCATTGAATTCAAGGCACCTCATCACTCCTTCGTTCCCTCCATCCTATACACACACACACACACACACACACACACACACACACACCCCAACCCTCCATTAGATGGGAGATTTCAGATAACATGAAATACAACAGCTACACCAACCTCGTAAGTTTGGTTTTTGTGGTTTTCTTTTTTTTGCTTTTTTTTTTTAACAAGATGGTTCTACTGAGATTTTGTACGAAGTTTTAGGCATACTTTGGATCTTGCACAGACGCAAGAACTTTTCCGTTCTTCAGAAAGAGACAGCTGGGGGTTCCCTTGTTATTTCGCAGCCAAAAAGGCGGGGGGGGGGGGGGAAGGATTTTTAATTTATTTATTTTTTTGCCATGCTTCCATTCAAGCACAGATGGACGTTGACATGGTCACCGTCAGTACTAACCCACTGATCGCACTTCTCGCTGCTTCCCACCCCCTGGTCTGGGAGGGGGACAAGAGGAACTGTCCTCTCCCACCCTCACCCCGCCCCACTTCAGGTTGTAAGCTCTTTAACTGCAAAAGCAACCAGATTTGACAAAGCCATCACTGGATTTCCAGGATGACCCTGGGACAAAAAAAAAAAAAAGGGAATGAACAGTCTGACATCTCTTTGCAATAGGACTGAAATAGAAGACTGCACACTAGAGATGCGAAGAAAGCCAAGAGAGACCCTGTTCTGCGGTTTCAGGTTGCAGGTTCTTTGCACATCTACTTCTGAAGACGCGTAAGCATTGGGAGGGGAGAACAACCCCCCCCCCCAAAAAAAAAGATATCGGGGAATCTCCCCTAGAGGCGATTGTCTCCAGTAAAAGACAGACAGACGAAACAAGACTGCAATACCAAGCCACCAAATTTTGGAGCAGGATCTTTGCCCACGAAACAACGATCAGAAGCAAACCGCAATAAGGCAACGATAATTCAGAGCAGGGATGTGAAAAGACGCCGGATCGTAACCATCATGAGGGACGTGGGGCTTAGGCGATACTCCAGATGCAGGAGTATTTTCCTTGAAACTGCTTTGGGAAGGGGGGAAGGGATGGCAAGAACATACGCGGGACCAGGCCAAAAGCACATGTCACGATGGTACTTGGTTCTATATTTTACAGCTAAATAACCAGCTTTTGTTTTCCCAGTCTGTGCTGGAGGCAATACTGGGCGAAGTGGAGAGAGAATCTGACCCTCTGCAGTCACCACCACCCGTTTTACGACTCAGGCGACTTTGCAAGAGAATAACGTAGTCTTTGGGAGAGGATGTGTGGCAGGATTTAAAATTAAAAAGAAAAGCTTTGGGTACCTCATTTTAGACAAGACTTTAACCCCCCCCACCCCCCCTAAGGCTACTTTCTTTCTTTTTCTTTGCCCGTTCCAAGTCCAGCTTCAAGACTTTTCCGAGGAAGTTAAAATCAAAGGATGCGTGTATTGTGGAATTAAAGATTCTCGGGGGTTTTCTTTATTATTATTTATTAGGTCTTCCCACTGAAAGGCCATTGTTGAAGCATTTTACAGTTCTCCTAGTGCAAAGGGGGGGGGGAAGAAGAAAAGGAAAAAAAGCGGTAATTGAAAACAAAAGGGAAAAAGGAAGTCGCTGCCTTTCTTCCCCCAGGCAACCAAAACCAAAAAAAAAAAAAAAAGAATTTTAGTTGTTGTTTTTTTTTAACTGCAACATATACACATTAAATATAGTATACAGTCCATGCAGCGGCGTAGCCATGGTAAAGGAAGCGTGGGCTCCCGCCTTCAGTTCACTAACAGTCCGTGTTCCTCGCTCGTCGTGTCACCCCCGCCGTCGCCGCACCATCCTAGCCCGACTTGAAGAGCAGGATCGCGACCTGGCCCAAGTAGAAATAGATGAAGTGTTTCGTCTCGTGCGTTACGTAGCTGCCGAAATTCCTGCCCACGATACAGTGCCAAGTGGGGTTGTATTTCTTGTCAAATTCCTGGATGGGCGGGGCAAAAAAAGTAATTCATTTCATTTCGTTTCATTTCTATACCGTACCGCCCAACAGCCGAAGCTCTCTGGGCGGGTTATACGGCAGTTATAAAGATACAGAGAATAAAAAAAACATCATAAAAATCTCGCCACCACACATTCGAAAACTGAATTTAAAAAAACACACAACTGAAATGGCGAAGAACAAGGTACAGTATTTTTCCATGTATAAGACTATACTTTTTCCTAAAATTTTTAGACTAAAAATTGAGGGTCGTCTTATACACAGAAGTAAGCCAAGGAGAGAACCGCACGGTTGCGAAACTGCCCAGTGGGGGGCGTCTTATACATGGGGGCGTCTTATACACGGAAAAATACGGTAATAAAACTAGATAGGTTGAAAAGGTGACGCAAGCTGTTAAATGCCTCGGCAGAGAGGGCAGTCTTAACCTGGCGCCGAAAGGATAGTAGAGGTGGCGCCAGGCAGGCCTCAGGGGGGAGCTTGTTCCACAGTTGGGGGCCACCACAGAAAAGGCCCTTCCCCTTGTTGCCGCCCTCCGAGCCTCGGGGGGCGGCAGTCGGAGGAAGGCCCCAGATGTTGGGACATATTGTCCTGGTAGATTGTGGTTGGGAGAGGCATTCTGTCAGGTATTGTGGACCCAAGTCATGTAGGGCTTTAAAGGTTAAAACCAGCACCTTGAATCGAGCTCAGAAGCATATAGGCAGCCAGTGCAAGTGGGCCAGAACTGGTGTTATACGTTCAGACCTTCCGGTCCCTGTGATTAGTCTGGCTGCCGCATTTGCACAAGCAGCAGCTTCTGGACAGTCTTCAAGGGCAGCCCCACATGGAGTGCATTTCAGTAGTCTAGCTTAGCGATTACCGGAGTGTAGATTACTGAAACCAGGCTATCCCTGTCCAGATAGGGGCATAGCTGGGCCACCAGACGGAGCTGGTAGAAGGCACTCCGTGCCACTGAGGCCACCTGAGCATCAAGTGACAGAGACGGCTCAAGGAGGACCCCCAAGCTACGAACCTGCTACTTCAAGGGGCATGCAGTCCCATCCAGAACAGGTTGAACACCCTCCATCCGGTCAGAGGAACCACTCACTAACAGCATCTCAGTCTTGTCTGGATTGAGTTTCAGTTTGTTAGCTGGAGAGAGAGCACCAGCAAAAGCCAGAGTGCTGTAGGATAGATCGCCGCCCCAAGGAGCTTACAATCTAAAAACCTGGCACAGGAGATAGCTGGTAGAACAAGAGGAAACTTATGTGTTCATTTCAGTTTCTTACATTTATGGGCTTATAATAACGCGATATTCGTTAGAATAGATTTCATAGATTTGAAATGTGGATTTATCGCAGGATGTTACAAGTTTCATGGACTGCGAGGGTGACCAACGAGGAAGTATTAAAGAGAAAATAAAGATATTTAAAGTTATTTAGGACACAATCCTATGCATGTTGACAGAAACAAGTCCTAAAATTCCCAGTTGTAGGCTGGCTGCAGAATGCTGGGAATTCTAGGACTTTTGTCTGTCTAAACATGGATAGGATTGCACCCTTAAAGTGCAATCCTATACATGTTTACTCAGAAGTAAGTGCAGAGTATAGTGGGTTTAACTCCCAGATAAGTGTCTATAGGATTACAGCCTTACAGTCAATGCCTTGGATTGAGAGCATAATTCGTTTCGGAAACGTGCTTGTAATCCAAAACACTCTTATACCAAAACGAAATCCCCCCCAAAAAATTTGTACAGAGATTTTTAATTTAAGCCGTACTATAGTACTTGAATTGTAAGACGTCGCTTGTATATCAAGTTTTAAAAAATTAAATAAATATTTAAAAATTTGCTTAATCAACAGGGCAGAATCCTGCCCACTTGCGGCTTCTTATATCTGCACAAACAAGAGGACTAGGGACTTTATTTTATTTTTAACTGATTGTTTAGGGAAAGGGTCTCTAGAATATCCCGGGGGGAGAGGGGCAGACTCCCATCTCGTGGCAATGGCCCTGGCTTGATCTTTTGGAGCAGGGGTGCAAACCAACTCCATTTCGAACCTATTCTCCCAAGCATTTTAATCTTGTAGTTGTTTTTAACTCTGTTATTGTAATATTGCTGCTGCTAGCTTTGCTGTTTGTTTTTTTTAATCTGTGGTTTTAAATCTTATATTATATTGTATTTTATGGTTTTAACTGTTGTAAACCGCCCAGAGAGCTTCGGCTATTGGGCGGTATAAAAATGTATTAAAATAAATAAATAAAATTTCCTCTTCTTATCTGAGCACCAACTGTTCTTGCTTCAAAGCTATCTCATCTAGTTGCACTGAAAGCACCATTAAAAGAAAAAAGAGAAAAAAAGCTCACTGCCCTGATTACCTGAGAAGATGCTGCTTCTGCTTCATCTGACCTGCGGTGCACCACCCATGTGAATTTTGTTTCAGGCCCATCCCACAACGCCCCCATTTCACTCGGGAGGCCTCGACCGCGTGGATTAAACAGTGTCTGGGGTAGGTGAGCCCAAAGGCCGCGCAGAGAAAATAAAGAAGAAAGCCAACGCCGAAACAAATCGCACTGAAACGCAGACTTGCCTCGTTTCGTGTTGGGGCTGTGTGTGTTTCTTTGCTTGTTTTGAAGCACCTCGCAAATTTGCAACCAAGCGCCCAAAACGGGTGGCGATTTGCGAGAATCGCCGTAACGCCCCAAAACAAGTGGTTTTGGGGGGCTGACGCCTTTTGGCTCATGCCTTGCAGTGTCCAGAATGGAGAAAAGCCGCTTTGGCATTCTAGCAAAAAAAAAAAACCCCACACAAAACCCTCTGCATTGGGCTCTAGATACCTTTGTGCCCCTCACGAGTGCCCCCCGCCCCGTTTGCATCAACAAAACGTTACACAAAAACGGAGCAGGCTCACGGCTGAGAGCAGAGCCGTCCCCAACCTGGAGGGTGCCATGTTGGGGACGGCGATGTCAGAATATTAAAACAGAAGAGGATTGCAATCAGAACTTTAGCTGGATGCTCCTCGTCAACGCACGCTTCTTCCATCAATGCAGCTCCTGGCACATGTGTGATACTTCCCTGTCCACACTCTACCCCACAATTTTGCTTTCTCTTCTCCCCCCTCCTCCCCTTAGCCTGGATCATTCCCTTTCTTAGCCGTCCGCGCTGGCTTTACCCATCCTATTCTAGAATCTCCTGGGTACCCATCACAGCAGCTCAGCCAATGGCAGCCACCAGCCCCTCACGTGACAGGCAGGGAGCTGAACCAATCACAGAGGGCTCTCTCTCTCTCTCTCTCACACACACACACGCCGGCCATAAAATCCAACAGTGCGCCCACCTTTTAAAAGGGGCTTTATTTTAAAGAATTCTTGTAAGCTGCTTTGGATACGGTTTCCAACAGAAAGCAGCCTAGGAATAAAAGCAGATTAGATAAATCCAGCAAGTATAGTCCTACTTTATATTGATAGTCCTATTTTATTAATCCCTTCCCCACTTTCTTTTTTTTTCTTCAAATAGCCATCCCTTCAGTTTAAAAAAGTGTCCAGGGAACTTGACAATAGGTTATACTACACAATAACTGGGTTCCCTGATTGCTTGTGCTGCCCCGTTTGTCTGTTATGGTGTTGCGAGGGCTTTAATAATTTTTTATCTAAATGTTTTTGTATTTATTCTACCTTTTTTTTTGGTAAACTCCTTTGAGAGCTTTTTTATAAACTATGGTAGGCAGTATATAAATCCATTAAATAATGATTAGGTAATAATTATTAATACATATAATGAATGTATTATGTGAGAGCTAGTGTGGCATAGCAGTTACGAGTGCTGGACTGAGTAGATCCGAGTTCGAGTTCCCACTCAGCCATCAAGCCCACTGGGTGACTTTGGGCCAGTCACTGACTCTCAGCCCAACCTACCTCACAGGGCTGTTGTGAGGGTAAAATAGAGGAGGAGGAGATTATGTAAACTGCCGTGGGTTCCTTGCAGGAAAAAAGGCGGGATATAAATATAAGAATAATATATCTGATTAATAATTCTTAATAATCATCCCTTTAAGCCACCAGAGAGAGAAGCATCCTCCAGAACATAAGAACTTAGGAATGGCCCTGCTGGATCAGACCAAGGGTGCCTCTAGTCCAGGATTCTGTTCACACAGTGGCCAACCAGCTGCCCACGGGAAACCCTCAAGCAGGACGAGTGCAACAGCACCCTCCCGCCCATGTTCCCCAGCAACTGGTGTGGGGAACACCAAATGCCTCTGATACTGGAGGTAGCATAGAGCCAATCAGGACTAGTAGTAGCCATTGATAGCCTTCTCCTCCAGGAATTTGTCCAATTTTAAAGCACTCCAGATTGGCGGGTTCGGGGGTTACCAGTTGTGGGGGGGCTTTGCTGGATCTAGCACAGAAATCCATCTAAATCTATGACGCCCTCAAGCAGGGCCCATCTAGACCAGGGGTGGGCAGAAGGTAGAGCTGCAGATGCTTTGGACTTCCAGCTCCCAGAAGCCCATGCCAGCATGGCCAATGCTCAGGAATGCTGGGAGATGGAAGCCCAAAACATCCAGAAACCTACTTTCTGGTTCAGGTGGCCCTGGCTTGAGGGCTTAAGAATACCAGCAGAGCCCTGCTGGATCAGGCCAAGAGTCCATCTCGTCCGGAATTCTGTTCACACAGTGGCCAACCAGCTGCCCACAGGATCCCACGAGCAGGACAGGAGCGCAACAGCACCCTCCCACCCATGTTCCCCAGCAACTGGTGTACATGGGCACACTGCCTCCGATACTGACTTCACGGAACTCCTCAGCTAGACCCAGCCGAGGCGAAGAGCCCCAGGTCTGATCCTGCCGGGCTCCCTCTTGCGACCGCCCAGACCGTACCTTTTTGATGTACGCCGCAATGTCCTTCTCGATGTTGTACTTCTCCATGGCCTGCGTGGCACAGTCAACGGCATCCTGCTGCATGTCTTCAGACATGTCCGCATTCTTGATCACCGCCTTCCTGTCAGACATGATGGACCTGCCGGAAGGGATACAGAGGTGAAGGCCGAGGCGCCAAGCAAACCGCTGCAGATCGGCTTCCGGGAACAGCCGGAGCTTGCCGTCTAGCTGTCTCCACCGGGCTGCACGGGTCAAGAGGTCCTCCAGGGTCTAAAACTGGGCCATTACCCAGCTGCCCTAGCCAGCATAGGCAGTGGCGAAAGGTGGGAGTTGTAGTCCAACAATATCTGGAAAGCACCAGCTAGAGCAGTGTTCTCCAACCGTGGGTCCCCAGATGTTTTTGGCCTACAACTCCCAGCATGCCCCAGCCAGCTACGCTGGCTGGGGCATGCTGGGAGTTGTAGGCCAGAAACATCTGGGGACCCACGGTTGGAGAACACTGAGCCTAGAGCAGTGATGGCGAACCTATGGCACGGGTGCCACAGCTGGCACGCAGGGACCTCTCTGTGGGCACTCGAGCCATTGGTCACCAGATCAGGAAAAGACCGTCCCCTTCTGCAAAACACTAATGATCTTGTTCTTTCTCACAGTGTGGAACAGAATGATTTTATTCTAGAATTCCTGTTACAGAATTCTTTTCTACATTGTCATCACATTTAAAAGATTTTGAAGAATGATGCACAGAGCATGGCTTGGATGTAAAGCCCTAACAGTTGACCTGAGTGCTGCATGTGTTGCTCTCAAACTAACGGAGTATGAGCCAAGGTTTGACAAATTATCAGCATGCATGCAATAGCAAAAATCACATTAATTGTGCAAAAGCATGCCCAATGCAAACTTTTACCTAATGCAGTGTTTGCAGTCCAAGACATAAAGTGTTTAAAATGTGTTAAGCACGTTTAGTTTTCTTGTTTATCTTGCTCATCCTAGTACAGGTTGACTTTTACTTTTACTAATCCGACGCCTGTAGAAGCAGGGAAAGGACCTGGAGTAAAGCTTGCCCCATACAATTTCAGTCTGGCATATAATCATATTACAAGTTGAGAATCCCTTATCCAAAAATACATGTGCCTAATTATTTAAAAAGTTTGTATAAATTCCCTTCAGGCTATGTGTACAATGTAGTACAATAATAATTTTTTTTTAATATAAATTTTATTTAAATTTTTAAACAATACAAAGAAAATAACACACACATATAACTAATATAGTGCTCCCATCACCATGGGACCAAATAATACAATGACTCTATAATTGTTCATTATTCCAAAAATACAACATATCTTGACAGGGTAAACTCCCTTTCCCCTTTTTTAACACATGTGCCTAATGTGTACAATGTAGTACTATAATAATTTTTTGAGTTGATTTTTTTCCCAACAAAAAACTGTTTGTATCATTGAAAGCTCTGCTATTGCGTTTTTCTTTAAAGACAAAAGATGTTAATTAGTTCGGACAACTGTATGAGTCGTTTTTCTAAAACTAAAACCTCGGTATTCAGGTTTAATTGCAGTGTTGGCACTTTGAAATAAATAAGTTGGTTTTGTGTTGCAGTTTGGGCACTCGGGCTCAAAAAGGTTCGCCATCACTGGCCTAGAGGAAGACTGCCACAGAGAAACATGCAGTCCAACAACATCAGGAGGACCACTAAATAGATTTTATTTATTATATCCCGCCTTTTCTCCAGCAGGAACACAAGGCAGTTCAAGAACACCCCTCCCTCTTCTCAGCTTTATCCTCCCAACAACCCTGTGAGGTAGGTGAGGCTGAGAGTCAGGGACTGGCCCAAAGTCACCCAGTGAGCTTCATGGCCAAGTGGGGACTAGAACCCGGATCTCCGGTCCAAAGCTCTAACCACTAGGCCACACTGGCTCTCACATTTTGATTCTATATGCACCCTTCTCCTTACCCTACAGTGGCTTACTGCCCACTTCTGGATCCAAGACAAACTCCCTGTTTGTACTTTCAGAGCACAAAGGAAAGCTGCTTGAGAAAGGAAATCTCTTTCCTTTTATACAGTCATGCCTTGGATTGAGAGCATAATTTGTTCCGGAAACGTGCTTGTAATCCAAAACACTCTTATATCAAAACGAAATCCCCCCCCAAAAAAATTGTACAGAGATTTTTAATTTAAGCCGTACTACAGTACTTGAATTGCAAGACATCGCTTGTATATCAAGTAAAAAAAAATATTAAATAAATATTTTAAAATTTGCTTGTCTTGCAAAACGCTCTCAAACCAAGTTACTTGCAATCCAAGGTATTGCTGTACCTGCATACATCTCTAGCAACGGCCTTCGCTCATCCAGGCTCACTCCCTCAAACTTTAATTAATTATTATTTTTATTTTAATATCCCGCCTTGGCGCTCAAGGTGGCCGGCAATAAAATCCAGATTTTTTTAAAAAAACAAACAACATCTTTGCTAAAAACGCAACATAAAACATTACGAAATTGAAAACGCAACAAGAAAAGAAACAAACGGCACCAATCCATTAACAATCCCTGCAGCAGGGACAGACCGGCTTATATGGCTGAATGAAAAGGTCTTTGCTTGCTGGCGGAAGAACAGGGGGGGGGGCAACCTTGTCTTGGCAGGGAGCTGAAACGGCTCCACTTACGGCTGCAACAGCTTCCCTGAACGAACGCAGTAACTGAGCTGAAACGTGTGCCACCCAAATAGATGTATATATTTCTCCCAGTCACTCTGCCCCCCCCTCCTCTGGGGAATTCTGGATTGGAAGATGCTCGGAGCAGACCTCTCCTCTTCTACTTCGCAGAACATAAATAAATGGGATGCAAATCCCCTCTCCCCCCCCCCGCCACTTACGAGGGCTCGGAGCCAGCATTCGGGCGCAGGATTTCACCGCCGCCGGCCGAAAACTGCAGTCCCGACGGCTTTCAACGCCCACACACGAACGCCGCCGCCCCCGCAAATATCTTGGTCATACACAAGTTTGTTTATAAATGGCCGCTCACGGGCATAAATAGCCACTTACCCACACGCATTTGCGAAAGACAGATGTCTCTCTCTCTCTCTCTCTACTCAGCTGTCTTAACAACAGACAGACAAAGGCCTTGGATCCAGGGATGCCATTGCTGCAGAGAGGCTGCCAGGTTTCACTCTGTGCATGGCCATGGTACAAGCTTAAACACCACTTTTCAAGTTGGCTGAACCGCACACAGCGCCCCCCCACCCCGCAACTAGGAATTATAGTTTTGTGGGGCGGGGTTAGAGATTGCCCCACAGTCAATTCATGGTGCAGAGATGCAATTCCCAAGATTTCAGGGAGCAGAAACCATGACAGTGAAAGCTATGCTCCGAAGTTACTAGTCCATATGATTTACATCGGGGGGGGGATCATACGGCCCTCCAGCTGTTGCTGGACTTCAACTCCCGTCATCCCGCACCACAGGTCGATGCTGGCTGGGGCTGATGGGAGTTGTAGTCCCCCACCCCCCCTGGAAGACCACGTTCCCCGTCCTCGATTTAAATGCTACCTTGCCTGCCTTGCCTGCCACAGCATTATCAACGGAAGTCGTCTGTGGCGTGTCACGCAGAGGTCGCACAACCACTTCTGCGCCTTGCTCACAGGAAAGCACCCGAGCCAGTGTGGGCAAGTAGTAGGGCTTTCACGCTGAAATCGGGTGTTCCGACACATTTCAGCAGCACAGAGGCCCGAGAGTTCAAAGGATTTCCAGGAACTTCACAAAGCTACCGTTTTTTTCAGGCCGTGAGCATTCGACCGGCAGGAAACAAGTTTGCAGTTGCGTTCCCTCTGCCACACCTGCAACCCACAACAAGCAAGGATCAAGCCACTGCTCGGGAGACACCATCCCAGCATTATCCACCAGAGCAGTGTTCTCCAACCTTGGGTCCCCAGATGTTTTTGGCCTACAACTCCCAGCATGCCCGGCATGCTGGGAGTTGTAGGCCAAAAGCATCTGGGGACCCAAGGTTGGAGAACACGGCACCAGAGGACTATTAAGCAGGCCTTGTGAAGGTTTCCTCCCCCGGCAACCCCCATGGACCCTTATCCACCTGGAACAGAATTTAAGAACATCTCCCTACAGCAACCATGTCCAACCATCAGGAAACCTAGGAGTTGGTGGTCCAAAACATCTGGACTACTGCACTGATGAGAGCCCCCGAAAGGAATCCTGAACATGGTTTCTGAAAGGCAGCCTTCCCCAGCCTGGTGCCGGCCCGCACATCTGGAGGGGACAACTCCCCGGATTCCAATCCAGGGGCCAGGCTGGCAGGGGGATGATGGGTGTTGGAAGTCCACAATATCTCCAGGGCACTTGGTTGGGGGAAAGCTGCTGCAAGTCAAACTTTGGTCACACAGTTTCCCAACGTCACCTAGAACTACAGCTTCCAGGAGTCTCTAGAAGGAAGCCATAACAATTAAGGGCGCAATCTTTAAGCACATTTAGGCAGAGAAAGGTCTACAACTCCCAGCATGCCCCAGTCAGCAGCGCTGGCTGGGGCATGCTGGGAGTTGGGACTTTTTTTTCCTGTCTAAACATGCATAGGATTGCACCTTAAACCCATTTTTGGGGACGGGGAGTAGCTCTAAGTTAGAATACCAATTAAAAGGCTCAGATTAAATCAACGGAGAGTCCTGTGGCACCTATAAGACTAACAAATCGTGTGTCCGATGGGAGTGGAGTGTGTCCACAAAAGCTTAGGCCAGAATAAATGTGTTAAGTCTTCGAGATGCCACAAAACTCCTTGCTGGGGGGGGGGGTTTGCTGCAAGAGACTAATGCAGACGATGGGGGGATGGGGGGCGGAAAGAACTTTTCCTGCTGCGGGTCAATACAAGGCTGGATGGACCAACGGTCTCGGCCTAGTATATGGCAGCTTCGTAAGCTGCTAGTGGAGGCATCAGCCATCGCCCCCCTCCTCTAGTATTTTTATTTATTTATTATATTTATACCCCACCTTTTTCCCTGCAAGGAACCCAAGGCGGCTTACATAATCCTCCTCCTCCTCTCCATTTTGTCCTCACAACAACCCTGTGAGGCAGGTGAGGCTGAGAGTCAGTGACTGGCCCAAAGTCACCCAGTGAGTTTCATGACCGAGCGGGGACTAGAACCCGGGTCTCCCGAGTCCCAGTCCAATGTATCCTACATTGAGCAGGGGGTTGGACTCGATGGCCTTGTAGGCCCCTTCCAACTCTATGACCCTATGGTATTATTATTATTACATTTATATTCCGCCTTTTCCCTCTTGCAAGGAATCCAAGGCGGCTTACATAATCCTCCTCCTCCTCCCCGTGTTATCCTCACAACAACCCTGTGAGGTAGATCAGGCCGAGAGTCAAAGTCACCCAGGGAGCTTCATGGCCCAGTGGGGACTCAAACCCGGATCTCCCAAGTCCCAGGCCGGCACTCTAACCACTACACCACACTGCCTCTCCTGGATGTCTTGCGTCCAGGCTTGTCCTATATACTGGCTGTCCTGAATCCAGGACAGAATGGGGCGCACGCCTGGGTACCATTATGTGAGCAAGGATCAAGATATTCCTGGGTTACCAAAAGTTGGCAGCATGCCCCCCTCCCAGATAAAACTGACCACCCCCTCGCTCCTTGTGTTGAAGAGTCACCTTGGGCAATCTGGAGCCATCAAAAGGTGGGAGAAGCAGAGCATTCTGTTGCTTCTCTAGCCATTCTCCCATCGCCCCACCCATGGTTGTCTAGGGGCAAGCTATCCAGCCCGCCCTACAAACCAGCCGGCTGGGTCCCAACAAGGAACAGAAGGATTGTTACAGCAGTTAGCGACCACGAGGCAAAGGGGAGGGAAAGAACCAGTTACACAATAGCCAGGGCCAAAGTTACAATTATCCAGGCCTTTGCTTTTCCTTGCAATTCAAGGCTGACACAACACACTCCTCGAGTTTAAAAGTACAATCCAGACCAACATGATTGCGGTCTGCGTCATGGGCTGCTACATTCAATGGAAATGGAGGGGGGGGGGAGAGAGAAATTAAATTTCAGCACTACAGTAAAAACCCGTGGAAGCCACTCAAAGGTGGCATTATTCTCTAAGATAAAATAGATAATTGGCCCTTGATCTCTACAGCTAGAAGGGGGTTCTAGCTCTAGAACCACTGTGGTCCAGAAGGGCTAAGGCGTGGATAATTGGGCCTTCTCAGTGGCGGCCCCCTGATTATGGAACTATGTCCCCAATGAGGCCTGCCTGGCCTCGACTCTGTTATGCTTTCGGTGCCAGGTTAAGACTGCCTAGGCATCTAATGGTATATGAGGGGCTTATATCAGCTGGTTCTTCTTCTACTAACTGGTCTAGTTGCATTGAACTTCTTATAGTTCTTCAAGTTGTTTTAATTTCTGTCCTTATTGTACTTGTATTTTGCATTGTATTTTACTGTATTGTATGAATTGTTGTTAACCGCCCAGAGAGCTTCGGCTATTGGGCGGTATAGAAATGAAATAAATACAGTCATGCCTTGGATTGAGAGCATAATTCGTTCCGGAAACGTGCTTGTAATCCAAAACACTCTTATATCAAAACGAAATCCCCCCCCCCAAAAAATGTGTACAGAGATTTTTAACTTAAGCCGTACTACAGTACTTGTCTTGCAAGACGTCGCTTGTATATCAAGTCACAAAAAATTAAATAAATATTTAAAAATTTGCTTGTGTTGCAAAACGCTCTCAAACCAAGTTACTTGCAATCCGAGGTATTACTGTAATAGGAGGACCAGCTCTTCACCCACAAGGCCTGGTCCACAAACCGCCTCCCCTGCCGCAGATTCAGTGGGTGGGCCTTCGTCCAACCATCTTATTGCTCCCATTTCGCATGTGGTGCCAATAGAGGCCTTCTCAGACTGCAAAACCCACCCACCCCCATAAATCAGGAACACTATCCTCACAGGAGCACACACCTCCCCCCCCCACCGCCCGCAATAGCCTACTACATTCCAGCGCGAAGAAGAAACAAAAGAGCCGGTGTGGCGTAGTGGTGAAGAGTGGTGGAGTGGGACTCGGGAGATCCGGGTTCGAGTCCCCACTGGACCATGAAGCTCACTGGGTCACTTTGGCTCTCAGCCTCAACTACCTCACAGGGTTGTTGCGAGGATAAAACGGAGGCGGAGGATTATGTAAGCCGCCTTGGGTTCCTTGCAGGAAAAAAGGCAGCATACATAAATATAATAAGAGAAATAAAAATCCTGGATGGGGGCCAAGCAGACCGATTGACCCAGGCCCACCTGCATTCAAAGCTAGGGTTCTACCACAAAGCTACAGCTCTTCCCCTGAAAATTATATACAGTCATGCCTTGGATTGAGAGCATAATTCGTTCCGGAAACGTGCTTGTAATCCAAAACACTCTTATATCAAAACGAAATCCCCCCCCAAAAAAAATGTGTACAGAGATTTTTAATTTAAGCCATACTACAGGACTTGTACTGCAAGACGTCGCTTGTATATCAAGTCAAAAAAAAAATTAAATATTTTAAAATTTGCTTGTCTTGCAAAATGCTCTCAAACCAAGTAACTTGCAATCCAAGGTATTACTGTATATATATATGACGTTTGGGGAATACCATTACTGTAAAGCAGTGTTCTCCAACCTTGGGTCCCCAGATGTTTTTGGCCTACAACTCCCAGCATGCCCCAGCCAGCGTAGCTACGCTGGCTGGGGCATGCTGGGAGTTGTAGGCCAAAAACATCTGGGGACCCAAGGTTGGAGAACACTGCTGTAAAGCAAGGGTTATCCCGAATGCAAACCAAGTTCGAGGGCCCAAGTTCTCGACCTGGCAGATGTCCTGGGGGGGGGGGGGGGTCACACCCAGAACTTTTCACCAGTGTTTTTTTTTTTTCAGTTCCACTTGAATTTGACACCCAGGTTCTCAATGATAAAACTAAAAACGGGGGAGAGGGATTTAAATATTTCCTGCGACTTGAGCAAGCTGCCTGTGTGTTTTATTTATTTCCCCCACCCCACTCCACGCTGCATGAATAGGATACCAAAATTTAAAAGGCTCTCAGAGATATACGCAACGCTTTAGAGTGGCATGCAAAAGCACTCACAGGGGAGATTGCCCCTCTGCCCTATGAAGGGTGTCAAAGAGCCCTGAACATGGTTGAAGAATTCTCGTGAGCAGGGCTTTTTTTCTGGTGGAACTCACAGGAACTGAGTTCCAGCACCTTTTCTTCTATTAATTGCATTACAATTTAATCGCCATCTACTCCCGAGGAAATGTAATCCAAGAGTTCCAGTACCTTTTTCTCCAGAAAAAAAGCACTGCTCGTGAGGAATACAACAGGGCTGCCAGCGACGGAGGCCCAAATGTCACCCCAGCACTGTAAGGGTGGGGAGGCGAGCGGTCTGATCCAGGCCCGGCCTCCATGACGGGGCAGCCACAAGGTGTGTGTGTGTGTGTTTCGCGGGGTGGGTAGAGGTACACTCCCTTGCCTTTCCTCCACCATCTCTGCAATATACGTGCAGCCTCACCACACACACACACACACACACACCACATGTCACAATGACAGGCATTTCGCCGGCCTCTGTCACAAAGCAAGAGCTAACGGGAAGATCTCGAACCTGGAATGAGTTTGGTTTTTTTTAAAAAAAAAAAAGAAAGAAAGAAAGGTCCCTAGACCCGGCACCCTCCAGGGCTGTTGGACTACAACTCCCAGCATTCCCGGGATGCTGGGAGTTGCCATCCAACAGGCCATGGGGGGCGCCGGGTTGGGCAACGGCCGAGCTACAACCTGCTCAGCCAACAAAACACAAAGGGACCCAAGGAAGTTGTGCTTACAACCACTTCACCCGGCCAATCCCGCAGGAAAAGGTGTTTCCCATTCTTAAGCCATCTCCCTTCCGACCCGCCAGCCCTGGCAACAAGAGAGGGGAGGGCTCCCTTCCGGTTTTTCTCTTTTAGGGGTACAAAAATGTTTATGGGGGGGGGCCACGCACATGCATCTCCCCACCCCACCCCTCCCTCATCGTGTGTGTGTGTGTGTGTGTGTGTGTGTGTGTACACACACACACACACACTTTCTTGGATCCTGCCCAAGAGCAGCTCCACCTGCAGGTCTGCCAGAGGCAACAACCTTCTCCCTTGCTGGAAAAGGGCCTCGGCGATGGCCAACACCGCCGCCACCGCTCTCCTCTAGAAGCATCCACGCTCTCGGTCCCATGATCGGTTGCACCGGCTGGCTGGCAGGCAGGGACACAGCAGGGCAGCCAGCAGGATCACAAAAGGAGAGGCAAGGTGAAGAGGCCACGCAGCTGGGCCCGATCCGCTCTGCTGCAAATCGCACGCTGGCTGCAATACAGGCAGCGCAAGTTTCACTCCGCCCCCCGGAGAGTCGCCCACCGCCTCCAAAAGATTGCACACCGCTCCTGGGAAAGGGGGGGGGGGGTCAGGAAAGACGATTTCTTCCTCCCAACTGCTGGAAACCAAAGGCGAGGGCTGCATCCTAGCCAAGTGCCTGCCCCCCCCCCCGAAGAGTTTTAGCCTGGAGATTTCAGCATTGACCTTGTACCCAAAGTGTGTGTGTGTGTGTGTGTGTGTGTAAGGGGGAGGAAGGGAAGGGAAAGTGAATATTTCTCTACATTTCTTGCCAGGACACAAGGAAAGGGGGGGGGGGGGAGATAAGTAACACACCTGCAAATCCAGAAGGGAAAATTTACGGGATCAGCTGCATCTCTCGCCCCCTCCCGCCCCACAATTGCTGCAGAGATGAACAGAGAAGCCAAGGCAGGAAGGGGGGGGGGGAGAGAGAGAGAGAACGGACATAGTTCTCCTCCTCCCCACCCGGGGGGGGGGGGGTTGGATAGCTCAGACTTAGCAGAGGAAACCAGATCCTAGGTTCTGTGCAAAGAAACGTTAGACTGGGATCAGCACCCACACTGGAGAGACCCTTGGAGGGGTGTGTGTGTGTGTGTGTGTGTGTGTGCGTGCGGGGGGGGGGATGTTTGTGACTCGACTGCCACGCTGCCATCCGACACCCTTGCCTGCGAGTAAGCCCCATTGAACTCAACGGGGATTACTTCCGAGTAGACGCGCACACGCGATCGCAGTGTTTCGGCTTTTTTTTTTTTAAAGCGCAAAAGGCACGGGCCTCAACCAACAAAAAAAAAAAAACGGGGGTGAGGAGGAAGAGGAGGAGGGGCCGCCGAAGCTCACCCCCCCTCCCACTGGGGCACCATTGGGACCTAATCCCTCGCCGATCGCACCTACTTTCCCCCCCCCCCCAACCATACAAGCCCACCTGGACGCCAAGCCCCGCTTGCAAAAAAAAAGAAGAAGAAGAAGAAGGGAAGGCGTTTGGAACGCAATGGAAATGCAACGCAATTGCAACGCGATCGCCACCCCATTTGCACCCCCCAGGACTTACCTTCACAGTGTTAGGCAAAGCCTTCAAGACTTAAAAAAAAAAAAAAAATTAAGGGTGCTCCCCCTTCTTCCAACAGCAGCAAGGCGTCTGGCCTCCCGCTCCAGCCCCAACGGGGCCCCCCCGGGCTTGTCGCCTCCTGCCCGGTGCAAAGAAAAGGGGGGAAAGTGCTCCGGTGCCGGAGATGAGCAAAGGGCGGCTGGAGCGTCGCTCGCTTACTCAGCGCAGTAGCAGCAACAGCAGCGCCGGCGCCCTCCGCTCCTTCCCCCCAGCAAGCCTCCTCTGGCTGGCTGGCTGCCCCGGCCCCCCCTTGGCTGAAATAGGCGCCCCTCCCCTTGCAGCAGCTCAGCCACGCCGCGCCCCCATTGGCTGCCGCAGCGCCTCGGCCCACCGCGACGTAGCGTTCTCCTCTCGCTGTTCTCTGCCTACATCTTGTTTCATCCCATAATGCCACGAGGAAATTGCAGAACCAATTTCTTTCTTTGCTCCCCCCCTTTTTTTTAAATTTTTTTTTGGGGTGGGGAGGGGGAGGAATATAGGGGTGGGGCTGGAGTGGGTTTGATTGCATGCATTTTTAAAGAATTTATTTTTAGAAGGGAGATGGAAATTCATTTTCTGCTACAAACATTCACTGGGATTGTTGTGTTGTTCCCTCCTCCCTCCTCCCCCCCCCTTTTTTGGCAAGGATCTACTTGGTCCATGAACAGCTGCTGCATCACCAGGCAGAACTGCAACAGGTGTAGTTTTATTTCCTCCTCCCCATCACTGCATGATCTCCAGGTTTGGAAAAGATTCACCTGTTGCATTGCTGCCTTTCAGATCAGTAGCAGCAGAGGAGCCCTGGGAAAGAGGAAGGGGGGAAACAAATATAGGAACCTCGTGTTAGCTGATCCTTACGGGTTAGGTAACACTGGCTGCAGTTCTGTATCTACTTTCCTGGGAGTAAGACCCATTGAACCCAATGGGACTTACTTCTGAGTATACATACACACACACACACACACACACACACGGTATATAGCATTGCACTGACAGTCTCTCATTAACCAGATGTTATTTGCAGCACATAATGTCGTTTGAATGGGAGGTGAGCCACGGCATGTCCGGAGCAAGTGGGAATACATTAAAAAATAAAAAATAAACCACGATGGAATTTTTAATAGTTCCTCCACTCCCCCTTGTATTTCTATGGCCCTGTTTCCTTGATGCTAAAGAAAAATATGTGCCCTTTTCCCTCCATGGGGAAAATATCGGCATATGAAATATTAATAAACACTTATTTTTAAATGTTCAGATAGATTTATCTCATATTTTAGGGTTTTCATTTTTGTAAATTGCCCAGAAAGCTTTGGCTATTGGGCAGTATATAGAAATGAATAATAATAATAATAATAATAATAATAATAATAATAATAATAATAATAATAATAGATTTCTGTGGCTGGAGAGATCAGAAAGAGAGATCAGAAAACAGAAGGGCAATTATCCATCTTATATATTTATTTAAAACATTTATACCTCGCCTTTCCTCCAGGCAGCTCCAGGCAGCGAACAACAAGAGAATACAATAAACTAACAATTTTAAAATAAGCCTTAACAATATAACCCTTAAAACGCTCAAACAGCAGTTGAAAACAGGAGAATAGAACAGTTGTTCAAAACCATGGAAGACAGTTAAAATCCTATAGTCAGCAGGGCAGCACTTTCACTGCCCAAATGCCTTCCTTAAAAGTAAGGGGTTTTTAAATACCAACTTGTGGAAGACCATTAGAAAGGAGATGAAATGGGTTTCCCTCAGGAGGGAACTCCAAAGCCTAGGAAGAATCCAGAACTGTTTAAACCCATAAATAAATAAATAAATAAACCCACATAGATCAGGGTTAAATTTAAGCATTAGGAAGAACTTCCTATGTGAGTGTTGCCACGTTCAGAGCCTGTGAGGACAGTTGTGTGGTGCAAAAAGGTGCAACGGAGGGAGAATTTTACATGCTGCAGCTTCTCCCACTAAACAATTGGACTGTGTTGACAGGAAAAGAGGAGGCTGGAAGAATACGGCATCCTCTGGACCATGAACGCCTAGCAATGGAAGAAATTTGCTAAGGGGCCTCAGCTGTCGGATCTCCCCTTAGACATCCAAGGGGCTAGACCATATGATCTCCTAGTTCCAATGTTGTTATGCAAAGTGGACCCAGGAACTGGACTACCGGTATGTCAGGACCAAGGGGTGTTAGACCATAAGATTCCTTGTGCTAGTGCCAACACTATTATTCAAAGAGAAATAAACACAATATGGAGAGACATTAAATTTACTATACATCTCCACAAACATATTTAAACAACACCTGAGCTTCACTGACTCACTCAATAAACAAGGGTGTCAAAGTCGCTAAGGCACTTCCCCAACACAGAGAATGCTGAAATTTGGTACGCACATAATCTAATTAATCTTAATTACTAGGAAAAAAAGTCTGAAGATGGAACGAAACTCAAGATGTGAAGTCATAGCTCTGTAACAGCATCCCCCTCCAGCACACGACAAGCTGAGGCAAAGTCAAGCAGCAGAATCGCCTTCTTCGTACACTTGAAACATTCTCAGATTTGGATGGAGACAGCAAGAAGTGTTCATTACAGTGGGAATGAACACTTCTTTAGTCTGGACAAGCCACACATGTGTGATGCATCCCCCTGATGCATACTTTAAGAATCCTTGGATCCAAGAGAGAGGGATTTCCAGTGGCAGCCAGGAATGTATATCCATCAGATCTGCAACCCAATTAAATAATGTTTTGTTGTTCTTTTATGTTCCTAACAAAGTCAAAGTTTTAGCTAAGTTCGCATGCTGGTTTCTGTATTTGTTTTTGAATATGCCCGTCTCTGTCCTGTTCTGCTTTTCTCAGAGTAAACCTCTTTTGTTTAAGAAAAAAAAAGATAATTTGGAGTTGATTAATCGTATGAGTTTTAATCGATTAATCTGTTGATTCAGTTTGCATGAATTTCCACATGGCGGGCAAACATTGCTTCTGAAGCAAGAAGCATACTTCCTTTGCTTTAGGTAATGAACGCACATGTGTGCTAGCAGAAATTGTCATAGTAGTGGAGGCCTTCCCCACTGGGTGTGAACCGAGCGCAAATGCCTCTTCTAAGCTGGTGGTTGTTGTCATCTGCAGCTTTCAAAAATAATACATAATTTTTAATATTTTTTTTAAAGCTTCTCTCCAACTTTTAGTCGATAAAGGATGCAATCTTATGCAAGTTTAGACAGAAAAAAGGCTTACATCTCCCAGCATGCCCCAGCCAGCATAGCTATGCTAGCAGGGGCACGCTGGGAGTCGTAGGATGTTTTTTTTTTCTGTCTCAACTTGCATAGGACTACACCTTAAATTAATTAATCCAAGCAACAAATCAATTCAATGTTGTCTGCGCGGGCAAAATTCAAGCATTGTCTATAGCTGGGTTCAGACAGCATGATAACCCACACTCAGGCGTTGAGTATGGGTTGTTGTTGAACCGTGGATTGTTGTTGAAACCTGGGTTATCGTGTTGTCTGAATAACACACAGTTCAGCAACAATCTAACACACACACCCCTTACAGTATAAAATGGTACGGTCCAGAGAGACAGTTTTACCCTTTTGCCTTTAGTCACGCTCCAACTTCTCTGGCATGGAATGTGGCCCTTGGGGTGAGAGTTCAACACCCCCTGCTACAGGCAGACCAAAATCTGCATCTCCAGCCAGTTCCAAGACCAGAACCAGC
The DNA here is from genome assembly GCA_021292165.1 of Shinisaurus crocodilurus. Lineage (NCBI taxonomy): Eukaryota > Metazoa > Chordata > Lepidosauria > Squamata > Shinisauridae > Shinisaurus > Shinisaurus crocodilurus. The sequence goes on along the minus strand of CM037886.1, from coordinate 12,384,645 downwards.
TCTAATACAGGCCTGTGCAACTGGTGACCCTTTAAGCCACCTTTCTCCAACTTGGTGCCTTCCAGATGTGTCGGACTACAACTCCCAACATCCCCCCAGCCAGCCTTTAAGCCCAACGCAGCCTATGCAGCCTTGCATAACAACTTCCCTGTTTCTGCCATCCCAGGCAGTCAGTAAAGCCAGGAGTCCTTTCGGTCCCCAGCTGGCCTGCCACCCTGATCCAGGGCCGCCGATCAGCATTTGGGTTGTTGGCGTGTCGTTAACTCATAAGTTCTGTTCTCACAGCAGTTTTTTTGTTGGGGCAGCTTCGTGTGATCCAACGGTCCCTAATTACCCACGGGCAATCCTTGTCTTCCACTATCTGTCCCGTCCGTGGTAAATCAGTGAGCTAGTTTATCCCTGTGTTTGCTTTTGGGGGGGGGGGATGCTTCATTAAAATGTTGATGCGCGAGAAGCTAAAAAACTGTCATCCTTCAGCGCTCAGCTCCCCGAAAATTAAATCTCTGGAGAGCGCAGTTTGTGCAAACATGCGTCTGTCAAGGCATTTTGTCTTTATTGAGATAAAATGAACACCAAAGAGCCCGGTGTGCATAGGTTGCTGCCAGGATTCCAGCACCTTGGTAAGCAGTGCAAGCTCCAGGTTTTTGAGGACCCTTGGACAAGACACCCTCAACAGCAGGGGCGGAATTAGGTACCGAAAAGATCCAGGACTCAGGCCCACAGGACAAAAAAAAAAAAAAAAGCACATATTTGCATATGCTAATTTACCTATGCTCTAAAGCAGGGCTCTCCAACCTTGGGTCCCCAGATGTTGCTGGCCTACAGCTCCCAGCATACCCAGCCAGCATGGCTAATGGCAAGGGATTCTGGGAGTCGTAGTCCAGCAACATCTGGGGACCCAAGGTGGGAGAGCCCTGCTCTAAACTCTGTGTGTGTGTGTGTGTGTGTGTGTGTGTCTTTAAGGACCCTGTCTCCTAAGGACACTCCTATTTGTTAAAAGGGATGCATAGACAGGGGAGAGGAGGGTACAGTCATGCCTTGGATTGAGAGCATAATTCGTTCCGGAAACGTGCTTGTAATCCAAAACACTCTTTTTTTCTTCTTTTTTTTAAAAATATTTTATTTACTTTTCAAAACAAATTATAACAATATATATATATAACAGAATACAAAAATATCACACAAATATAACATAAACAACATACAATAAATCATGAAGTGCTCCACCCCACCCTCCAAGGGACCAATTAATATACTTCTATCCTCTTGATCAAATAAATTCTAAATTCCAAAAATATAACATATCTTGACAAGGCATGTTTCCCTTCCCCTTTATTAATACATAGTCTAGTAATTGATTCCATATATCCATAAAATTATTCTTCTTTAGCAATCCTTTTTTGCATTTGATACTACTAGTTAGTTTATCATTTAGGGCTATGCCCAAACTTCCTTATACCAGTCTGTTATTAGGAAAACATGTTGTACTTTCCAATTTCTCGCTATCATTAGCCTGGCCACAGTTAACAAGTTTACAATTAACTCCTTCGTATTTTGGTCACAAATAAGCTTCTCCGTTATTGATAACAATGCTAATTTTGGACAGACCTCTAAATTAGTACCAATAATTTTCGATATTTCTGTAAAAACCTCTCACCAAAACACCAATACATTTTTACAACTCCACCACATATGAGCATATAATCCAAAACACTCTTATATCAAAACGAAATCCCCCCCCACCAAAAAAATGTGTACAGAGATTTTTAATTTAAGCCGTACTACAGTACTTGTATTGCAAGACGTCGCTTGTATATCAAGTTTTAAAAAATTAAATATTTTAAAAATTTGCTTGTCTTGCAAAACGTTCTCAAACCAAGTTACTTGCAATCCAAGATATTACTGTATTTGATTTCAGAAAAAAAACCTCGGGCGGAAAGATTCAGCGGGGGGCAGCAGAAGGTGAAGCACACTTGGGCAAAAAGCCAGCTGATCCAGGGGGGGGTCTACCTTCTCACCACCACTGTCACCAGCTGCTATTTCTCCTCATCCTCTTTCTCATCATCTGCTTCATTGACAGGCAGAGGCCTGTGGGCAAGTAGGCCATGGCATCTCCTGCTTCTCCTTCTCACCACCACCACCTCCTTTCCACCACCACCTTCTCAACAACACCAAAACAAGAGGCTAAACAAGTGGGTTGCAATGGTGAAGAGGAAAAGCAACGACAGGGCCCTTTTGCCTGTTGCAGTGTGGGCCCTCAGCAGGTACCCTCGACGCCGGTCCTGCTCTTAACCATGGTTTACTGAAACAAGCCAACTTCAAACCATGGTTTATGAAGTTGGCTTGTTTCAATAAGCTATAGTCAAGATTGACCATCGCTTAGGGTTCGGACCCAACGCTAAATTGTAGTTTACTGGGGAAGGGAAGTGAACACTTCTGACTTCCCCTGCGCAGCCATGCCAGACAACAAGGGGGAATGGACGCGCCGGGGGGCTCAGGGCAAACACAGCCTTGCACATTTAATTGTACTTTATGTCCAAAGCAACCCATTGAGTTGTGATCTTATAACAAATAAAAAAAGAGAGGCTGTTGTTGGGGAGAAGGCAGTGAGAACAAGGCACCGTTTGTGCCAGTAATGAAATGCAACTTTAAAAGCTGGTGTGTGTGTGTGTGTGGGCTAGCTCCAGAGATTGGAGCGGAGAAGCCGGGCGTTTCTTGGAGCTCCAAGATAAGCAAAGCACTAAAAAAAAGGCCTTCTCAAACTGGTGCCCTCCAGATGTGTTGGACTACAACTCCCATCAGCCCCTGGCAATGTGGCTAATTGATTGAAGATAAAGATGTCTCTATTAATCAGGCGACAGAGTTCGAAACAAAAGAAAACAGCACCACACGAATTGTTTTTAATACAAGTATTCCTAAAAATGTGGATAGCAAGTGTCATCTGAGAGAAGGCATGTTCTCCCTTAAGAAGCGGCCCCATAGCAACTCAGACTGTAGGGCCATCTAGTTCAGTATTGGCTACACCCATATTTCCAAAACTGGCATCCTTCTGATGTGCTGGACTATTTATTTTTCATTTATTTATGTATTACATTTCTAGACCACCCAATCGCCAAAGCTATCTGGGCGGTTCACAAAAATTAAAACCTTAAAATATGACATGATGAAGCTCTAATACAAAACCTTTAAAAGTGTGAAACAAAATAAAAACCAGAGTAAAAACCAGCAGCAGGGAAAGATCTAAAAAACACACCACACATTTCAAAGCAAAACTGAGGAACTGAAAAGACCACGATGTAGGTGCCAGGCAAGCCTCTCTGAGGAGGGCAAACCACGACCAGAGTGCCACCACTGAAAAGGTCCTCTCCTTTGTAACCACCCACCTCATCTCATTTGGTGGAGTGACCAGGAGAAGGACCTCCGAGAATGATATTAGGGTCTGGGCAGGCATGTAGGTGAGGAGACACTCCTCCAGGTAATTTGGTCCCAAGCCATTTAGGGCTTTAAAAGTTAATACCAGCACTTGGAATTGGGCCCAGGAACAGACTGGAAGCCTGATCACAGAGCACTGGTGTAATATCATATTGACCAGTCCTCGTTAACAATCTCACTGCCCTATTTTGGACCAGCTGAAGTTTTCAAAGACCGTTTTTGAAGGCAGCCCCACGTATAACGCATTGCAGTAATCCAGACGAGAGGTTGCCAGAGCCTGGATAACTGGAGCCAGGCTGTCTCTGTCCAGACAGGGTCGCAGTTGGCACGTCATCACCCTAAACTGAGAAGTGGAGCCATTGGCACTCAAGGGGCCTGGTTGGATGCCAATCTACTGGAAGGAAAGCCAATGCCCCAGGGACTGGGAAAGTTTTGGAGGCAGATAACCCACCCCTCTCTTTGAGAGGGAGACCGGACACAGAAATAAGGCTACACAGCACTGGTGTAATATCATATTGACCAGTCCCGATTAACAACCTCACTGCCCTATTTTGGACCAGCTGAAGTTTTCAAAGACTGTTTTCAAAAGCAGATCCACATATAACACATTGCGGTAATCCAAAGTGCAACTCCCATCGTGGAAGCGCTGGCTGGAGGATGCTGGGAGTTGTCGTCCAACACATCTGGAGGGCACCAGCTTGGAGACGGCTGCTCTGCACTAACTGGCAGGAGTTTTTCCCAGCCCTACCTGGAGATGTCGGGGATCGAACCGGGGACCTTCTGCAGGCCAAGCAGGGGATCCACCACTGACCTACGGCCCTTCTCTCACACACACAGGAGGAAATGCCTCTTCTAATATGCTGTTGCTATGAGACAGAGGAGCGTAACCTAAAAGAGGATTGCAAATTTTCCTCCTAGTTTCAATGTTCGTCCCTGGAACTGGGCACAATTTTGGAAGACCTTCGAAAACAAAGAGTGGTGTCGGACTCGATGGCCTTGTAGGCCCCTTCCAGCTCTATGATCTATGAATTTATGAAAACAATACAACAAAAGGGAGTCGTGTTTAGTGTTCCACTGCAGTCCCATAACCAGTGCACTGGCACCGGCACCGTTTTAGGAGCAGGGAAGCTGATTTCATCTGCCAGCCCCATCAGAATCCCCTGTTCCCTCTGAGCCTAGCTGCCCTGCAACCCTCACGATGATTGGGTTCAGGCAACACGATAACCCACACTCAAGGATTGAGTGTGTGTTGTTGTTGAACCACGTTGTTGTCGGAACCCAGCCGAGATAACAAACCATGGTGAACAACCCACAGTTCACAACCCAACAACAAACCATGAGTTCTCTTCAAGGGTTGAGTGTGGGTTGTTGTTGAACCATGTTGTTGAAACGTGGGTTGTCGTGTTGTCGGAACCCAGCCGAGATAACAAACCATGGTGAACAACCCACAGTTCACAACCCAACAACAAACCATGAGTTCTCTTCATGGGTTGTTCATGGTTAACAAGCCATGGCATGGTAGTGCAGCCAGGTTCAGACAACACAATAACCCATGTTTCAACAACAACCCATGAATCATTCAATGACAACCCACACTCAACGGTTGAGTGTGGGTTGTGTTGACTCTGAACCCAGCAGGGGGGAAATGAATTTTACCAGCAATAATATATTGTTCACTACTGTAATGCAAAGAACTTTGGGGGTGGCTTAGTCTTGAATAGGCAATGAAAACCCATTAACTTTATCAAAGACCTGCTTCTGGTGGTGATGAAAACTGCTAGAACTGGTTTGTTTATATGAATCAAGGCAGCTGCCTGGATTTTTGGACTCTCCTTGAGGGCATGGCTATCAGGACTGAGAATTACCACTACACCACTGGCCATAACTAGCTGTTCCTTCTACACCAGAGAGAGGAGTCAGGAATTACATATCCCTGGACAGAGCCATGTGGAAAGGAAAGTGTGGAGCAGGTTAAGAATGTTTGTTGACCTTTAAAACTGCTGATATTCCAGGTTCTCCTCTGTGATGAGTGCTGGCTCCAGGTTTTGGAGGACGCTTGGGGCAAGACATCATCAGTGGGTCCCTCCCTCTCCCTCAGGGAATCTACCCTCTCACCTTCTTCTTGTTATTCGCCTCCTACCAGAGGCTGGACTTCATCAGGGCTAAACAGTCATTAGATACGGCCACTCTAAACAACAATATTGTGTTGCCCCCAACCCGTTCTGTAAGGTTTTTTGGCCAAGTCCTTTGTCTTCCTACACTTCTTTTCCCGTTTATTTCCCCTTCTATACTCAGCTGCCACAGTCTATATTTTTCATTTCTCATTATAAGACCGAACTATCCTACCCTCTCACCCGCATTATTTATTTATTTATTTATTTATTTATTTATTATATTTATATCCTGCCTTTTTTTCCTGCAGGGAACCCAAGGCAGCTTACATAATCCTCCCCCTTTTCTCTCCATTTTCTCCTCACAACAACCCTGTGAGGTAGGTTAGGCTGAGAGTCAGGGACTGACCCAAAGTCACCCAGTGAGTTTTATGGCTGAGCGGGGACTAGAACCCAGATCTCCCGAGTCCCAGTCCAACACTCTCACCACTACGCCAGGGCCCCAGTCCCTTTCTTTCAGCCAGTGCCCGTGGACAGCAGGGTGGCGGGGCAGAGGGCCTCCCAGAGATTCGGGGCTCCAAATGAAAGATTTGGGGCTCCAGCCCTAGTGGGCCACCTCCTAACAGTGCCTCTGTTGCCCACCTCTAGTACACACTACAACCAAAGATGCCTCTACCAAACCACCCATAGTAAACACACCACAACCTGGTATACTTACCACACCCCTACACCACAACCAAAGATGCCTCTACTAAAACTACCTTCAACAATCAGAGGGGAGGGGGAAAACGTATCTTTTGTTTTGCAGCTCACTGTAATTAAATTGCCACACTCATTGATGATTATTAATTCGCACAGTAGCTGATGAGCAGGGATTGCCCGTTTCCCATCACTATAAAAGCAGAAAAGGGCAGGAACTGTCTGGCAGTTTGTGGCCCTCCCAGTCACTGAAAAAGACGCACCCGAATTCCCAATTCCCACCGCAGCCTTTGGTTCCTTTATGTTCCCCTGCAGAGGAGAAACTCTCCCTTCAAACGCATCTGGCATGCAGCCGCTTGAAGAGCTCTTCGTTCATGGCGTTATTAAAACGGCAACTCTCCACCTTTGCCAACTGCCCCATGGAGCGGAGTGTCTTTCTTGGCCTCTGTGCTTGAAATGCTATCACAGATTAACAGATCGGCAGGGCAGCCTTGTTCAGATCGCGTCCCGAGCTTCGGGAGTGAGTCTGCGCCAGTGAAGTCCCTGCGTCCAGATTGCCCATCAGTTAATTGGCCCTCTGGAAAGCACTTTGTCCAGAAGTGATGGGAAACGGGCGGGCAATCCCCCACCTTCCTTTTGCTTAATTCACTGCCAGTATTATTCTTTGCATGGTGCATTTGCTGGAGAGCCAGATCAACCAATATGCAGAGTATGATGTAGAGCAGAGTTCAGACTAAAACCCAGAGTGGATACAGCACCCCACTGATACTGGAGCCACACCAGCCTCCACTGGCCCCAGCTGGCATGACCAATGGTCAGGAATTATGGGAGTTGTAGTTCAACAACATCTGGAGGGCTACTGGTTTCCCGCTACTGTCTCTAAGGGATCCTTGATGGACGAAAAACCAACATTGGCAAAAAAAAATGCTTCCATAAAAGATAGCATTATACCAGCCTTTCCCTGCAGTGCACAGCTGCTGGTTGGCATGGGTTGGTCGTGTCTTAGAGGGCAAGGCAATGCTGACTTGCTGAGGCCCACAAACACTTGGATCTTGCTCTGCATAAATGGAGGGTATGACCCAATATTTATTTGTTTATGTCAGCTTCACTCTGTCTCGAAGTACAGTAATACCTTGGATTACAAGCATCATTCGTTCCGGAACCGTGCTTGTAATCCAAAACACTCTTATATCAAAGCAAGTCTCTGGCGGGTGTGAGCAGGGCCGATTTCGGCCCGCTACGCCCGCTCGAGGCGAGCGGTTACATCCCTATACAAGATGTCGCTTGTTTATCAAGTCAAAATTTATTTTTTAAAAATTGCTTGTCTTGCAAAACGCTCTCAGACCAAGTTACTTGCAATCCAAGGTATTACTGTAGTAGCATACTGGCTCTGAACGTGGAGGTTGCACATAGGCATCATCCCCTCTATTTCCAAAGTTCAGAGGTGAGTGACGATCATTATGTAGCCAAAACAAAAGCATCCATGCACAGGAGGGAGGCATCAGCTGGCTTGGGAGAAACTCAGGGTTTGCAGACACCACCACCCCAAGTGTGTCTGTGTCTGTGTGGGGGGCATAACTACCAAAACAGCCTAATAAGGACTGAGAATTCAGTGGGGGGGAGGGCAGGTGTGGGACAGGTGAAGCTCCTGCCTCCCCCTGCATGGAGAAAAAGGATGACATCAGGGGACAGAGCTTCAGGGACAGGAGCACTTCAGGCTGCAGGGCAGAGATGCCATTTTTGAATGCTCTCTCTTAGGTATATAAAGAGCATCTCTTGGCAAGTAAACAAAAAACAAACATACAAACAAACACTAGCATGTCAAGGAGAAAAGCTCTAGGTCACTGCTGTGCTAGCTTTCTCCTTGCGGGGAGATTTTTTATTATTATTATTATTATTATTATTTTTTTTAATATGGGGACATTCAAAAAGTGCTTGCAGTCTAAAATGGAACAGTCCATTCTACCAACTCAGAAATCCACCATCGCAGCCTATTGCATGCATTGATCTGGCTAAAGAGGTTTCAAGGTTTGCAGGTAAAAGCGGGCACAGCGGGGCGGGGGGAGAGATTTATAAGAAGGTCCAAAGATCTGCTACTAGGAACATTCAAGATTAAATGCAAACAAGCAGCGTCTTTAAGACCATTGGTGTGGATCCTTTTCTTTTAATACAGTTTATCATAACAAGATCAATGTATGAACTCAGGTCAGCCCTTCTCTCTTTCTTTCCTTTTGCAAGTCAAGGGATTTGTGCCTTTGACCTCCATGCCAGTACATAAATCCATTGACTTGCTCATGGCAACAATCTGTAGTTAATCACATTAGAGCTACTGCAGGGCTGGAGACTCAGGAACCCTGCTTGGCAGACTCGAGGTCCTGTGTTCGAGTCCTCTGAACCTCCTTAGGTCAAACTACGGGGTACGGTAATCTAAAAACACATCAATAGACAGGCAACGGTCAAAGGCACAGTTTTACCAGGCAAGAGGGAGAGTTCCAAGAAAGAGTTCTGAAGAGCAGCCAAGGTCCAAAACACAGATAAGCAGTGAGATACAGGATGGAAATTGTAATGTTGCCTGCTTAAATCAACGAGGTAATGTAACCACTAGTTACAGTGGGAGGAAAGGGTTAATTGAACAATACCCAGGCTGCATGTTTTGTAACCCCTCCTCCCTACTTCCGGCCCCTCTGTGGCCAGCTCTCTCTCTCTCTCTCTCTCTCCAACCTGATTCCACCTAAACATCAGAAAAAAATTCCTGACTGTCAGAGCAATAAGACAATGGAACCAACTACCTAGAGAGGTGGTGGGCTCTCCCAATCTGGAGGCATTCAAGGTGCGGCTGGACAGCCATCTGTCAGGGATGCTTTGACCTGGATTCCTACATTGAGCAGGGGGTTGGACTCGATGGCCTTGTGGGCCCCTTCCAACTCTACTTTTCTATGATTCTATGATGGACACATGGTCTGAGCTGGCTTCCAGCCAGTGATCTCTAATGAAGACTCTAATCTGCCTATATGCATCCTGCATATATGAATAAACAGACTGCAAGTAAAACTAATAAATGTCTTTATTAGTTTTAAACCTTGTATGGACAATCCATTCCTTTAAAGAGCCTTTTACCAGGGTTCAGCAACCCACATGGTGATAACCAGTTTCAATAACCAGGCTGCGCAATAAGGGGGGAAACTCTGCTTTGTTCCTAGATCACAGAGTTGGAAGGGGCCTACAAGGCTATCGAGTCCAACCCCCTGCTCAATGCAGGAAACTAGAGGAGGGGGGGTCTCCCATCCAAGTAATCACCAGGCCTGACCCTGCTTAGCTTTCCACGCTCAGACAAGCTGAGCCAGCGTAAGCCACAGGCCTGTATCCTAACCAGTATAGGACTGACTCCTTCCCCATATCTTCCAACAATACATCATGCAGTGCAAGAAACAGAGTTAAGTAGGAGTCCAAGGTCAGTAGCACAAAGGTTCTATCACAGAGTAAGGTCAGAGGCACAAGCCACTGGAGCTGACAGAAGATATTTCCAGCAACAACTAGACTGAAACTGCGGGATCATTAGCCCCACCCAGGGCTCAGCTGCAGTTCGTTCCAGGCCTTGCTCCCCGAGGAGTGCCTTCCTCTTGAGGAGACCGTCTCCCTATTCAAGCACTTCTCCTTAAAGAAGCCCTACTGGCCTGGCCTCTTGAGGTGGCAACGCTCTTGACGGCTAGGTGGTCACCGAGTCTCTGCCTCAGGGGTGGAGCAAACCTTCTCCAGTGGGGACAAAACCATGGTCAGCTCCCCTGAGGGTCCAGGGCCGCTCCCCCAGGCCTTCTGCCATGGGTGGCTCCTTGGTTTTGGACATCCGCTGGGAGCTCTAGCTCTTCCTCAGAGCAGGATTCCCTCAGTGGCTGGGAAAGATGGGCGATTCAGTGTAACACATCTGAACGGCCCCAGCGTGGGGAAGGCTGGTGTACTTGTCAATGTACCATCCAGGGCTCCAGAAAGTGGTGGCACTCAGTAATGGCAGGGACCAGGACCAAAGACAGTGGAATTCAAGGAACAGCAGATGGGGAGAGAGCTTTGCACCTCCCGGCTCACTTTTGAGTTTCAGATCGGGGGCTGCTTCATGATGTCTTATCCAAAGCTGGTTGCAATGCAAACCCCTAATTGTTTGGTGCTCTTGCGTTGCTTCTTCCTTGACTTAAAAAATAAAGTCCCAAACCTCTCAGGGATAATCTTAAAATTGCTTCAAGTAGATTTACTGCGGCGGCAGGAGGGGGCGGGGATCGTTTTTCCTCGTGAACTCCTTAGCTGTTTACATGGTAAAAACTCAGATAATCCATTTCGGAGCAACTGCCAACTATCTGGGGCTGGAGCGACGGCTTTTGCAAATTAAATCAATGTCATGACGAAGGCCTCGCTGGAGAGTAGCTTTTGCTGCCGCAACAGTACTAGAGAATCTTTACATTCTTAGCGTCTTTGCATTCCATCCCTCTACATAGAACTGCACATCTCCACCTTTTCTTTCTCTATTTGCCAGGCTTCCCCCCCCCTCGTCTTTTATAAACATCGGGCCCCAGAGATGCTCCACCCGCATCAATTCTGTGCTGTCAAAAAATGATACCAAAAAACCAGAAATCGAAGAGCGTGGCCCTTACGGAAAATTAAACATTTCTTCCGCCGACATGGAATGGGAACGTTTGATGAAACGCGGCATTTCTATAAGCGGTCGTATCTGGGGCAGAGCTAGCTCTGTTTACAGTTGCATTGGCGTCAGGGAATTCAGTGCTGCAGCCTTCTGAATATGATCAAGAAAAGAAATTCTTGCACTGGATTGTGGGTGTCCATAATGGCAGGATCATTAGCCATAGAGAGCTTTTCCCCCTTAGCAAAGGCATCTGAATGAAATAAATAACTTGGAAGGAAAGCCACAGTGACAATGGAAACCCCCAGGTCTAGGAACTTTATGTGGTATCCAGCCAAAAAGAAACACTTAAAAAAACAAACACCAAACACACCAATGATCCTATTGCAAGGTTGGGCAGACTTAAGGTCTACAGGATCTACCTCATTTTTAAAAATCTAAAATCCGGAGGTCCACCAACCAGACCCAGGTGCAAAATTATGGATCAGGATGGCAGGCATAAACTAAGAAAAGGAACATCTGAGCACATGCCCAGCTCTGGAATTTGTGATCATCACTACCTGAACCAAGCTCACAGGTCCACAAAAATCCACTCCTGGTTTCTCCCCAAGTGTTCTCCATCAACATCTTATTTTAGGAGTGGGGGAAAAACATTTTAGGGCACAGTCCTCTGCAAGTTTCGACAGAAAAGAGGCCTACAACTCCCAGCATGCCCCAGACAGCTGGGGCATGCTGGGTCAGTTGTAGACCTTTTTTTCCTGTCGAAACTTGATAGAGTTGGAAGGGACCTACAAGGCCATCGAGTCCAACCCCCTGCTCAATGCAGGAAATTAGAGTAATAACCAGGCCTGACCCTTCTTAGCTTTCTGCTAGTGTTTGTTGATTTCTATAATTTTTCTTGCTGTTTTATCACTGTATGGTGTGTGTGTGTGTGTGTGTGTGTGTTAACTATATGGGATTTTATTGTTGTAAGCTGCCTTGGGAGGACTTCTGCCCTGAAAGGCAACCTGGAAATATTTTAAATAAATAAAAATTCTATATTTCTAGAAAAAAAAAAGAGTAGATATTTATCTAAATATCAAGCAGGGGTGGTGCAAGGTACCGAAAAGATCCAGGGCTCAGGCCCACAGGACAAAAAAAAAGAAGTACACATTTGCATATGTTAATTTTCATATGCTCTAAGGCAGGGCTCTCCAACTTTGGGTCCCCAGATGTTGCTGGCCTACAGCTCCCAGCATACCCAGCCAGCATGGCTAATGGCAAGGGATTCTGGGAGCTGTAGTCCAGCAACATCTGGGGACCCAAGGTTGGAGAGCCCTGCTCTAAGGTCTGTGCATGTGTATCCTTAAAGGACCCTGTCTCCTAAGGTCACCCCATTTGTAAAAAGGGATGTATGGACAGGGGAGATGAATGAAGGCATTTGATTTCAGAAACAAAACCTCAGGCAGAAAGATTCAGGGGGCGGGTAGCAGGAGGGGAAGCACAGGTGGGCAAAAAGCCAGCTCATCCAGGGGGATCAGATGCAAGAGATATCCTCAGGGCCCCGGTACCTTTCTTTTAGCAAGTGGCCATGGACAGCAGGGTGGTGGGGCAGAGGGCCTCCCAGAGATTTGGGGCTCCGAATGAAAGATTTGGGCCACCCCCTAACACCATCTCGGATATCAACAAACCAATGAAACAAACATTCTGAGCTTCTCTGCTTGTTGTATTCTGTCTGCGATTCCAATTTCTGTTGCATGCGCCCAGTATGGTTGCAGAATCATGGCCTACACAGCAACTTGTTCCTTCAACAAGAAACCAGTACACCTCTAAAGTGCCATGCCTTTTTTCTCACGAATTAAACAACAACGCTGAGAGCCAGTGTGGCGTAGTGGTTAAAAGTGTTAGACTGGGACTCGGGAGATCCGGATCTAGTCCCCACTCAGCCATGAAGCTCCCTGGGTGACTTTGAGCCAGTCACTGCCTCTCAGCCTAACCTACCTCACTGGGTTGTTGTGAGGATAAGATGGAGAGGAGGAGGATTATGTAAGCCGCCTTGGGTTCCTTGCAGGAAAAAAGGTGGGATATAAATATAATAAATAAATAAAAATAAAATATGAATACAGGCCAGGGATGGGGACTCGGACTCCAGGACTCGACTCGTGAGTCGGACTGAGTCCCCCCTCTGACTCAAGTCCTACTCGAGTCCCAATATTTTTAATGGGACTCGAGACTCGACTCGGGACTCGAGACCAAGGACTCTTCAACATCCCTGGGCTGTGCCAGAAGGAGTGGAGAGAAGTGTGATCACCGGCGAAGATTTTATTTTTAAAAATCATTTTCCTAAAATGCAACCTTTCAGACAATTTGGGTTTGGCTGCCTCCGCCTGCCTGCTTTGGGGTTCCCTGCCTCCTCTGCCAGCCTGGTTATTTTGGGTTTGTCTGCCTGGTCTGTTCTTGCCAAAATCAGTGGCAGAGTTTTGAAATAAAAAGGCACACTTGTGCCGAGAATTTATTTAAGCCACACATCTGAAGTAGCCTTATTTTGTTGGGGGGAAAACCCCATTGATTTTAATAGGGACTCGTGAAGTCAGCTTTGGGAGTGACTCGGGACTCGTGAGTGAGTCACCATTTTGGACCAAGGACTTGGACTTGAGTCCAAAGACTCGTGACTCGATTTGTGACTTGAGACTAAGGACTCTTCAACATCCCTGATACAGGCAGCCGCTGTCTCCCTGTATTTCTATGCTGTTCTGTCTACATTGCTTGGCATTGATCTACCCCATACACAGGGGAGGCGGGTGACTCCTATTTCGGTGGGGCTCCTTATCCACTACAGGTTTTGCAGCTTTTCTTTGGAGCTTCTTAGGAGCCATCCATGGAGCTCTGTGGTGGTGGACCTATTTTAGAGCTCCAAATGGCAGCTGAGGATAAAATGGAGAGGAGCAGGAGGATTGTGTAAGCCGCCTCGGGTCCCTTGTAGGGAAAAAAGGCGGGGTATAAATATAATAAATAAATAAAACAACAGCAAACCGCCAGCAGGTTAAAATTAAGATTTTCGATTCACCCAGAAGCGTTTACTCTCGGTGTTGAATCCGTCTCTCATAATACAAGCGTTATTTCTCTCACTGTCACACATACACACACACACACACACACACACACACCCATGCTCGCATGCACATTGTGCTTCTGGTTCTGGACTTCTAAGAGTTCAGTCTTCAAATGTAACAGGAATGCTTCAAGAAGAGTAACTGTGCAAGTGAACTCTTCAGTTCCGGAGAGAGAGAGAGTGCAGTTATTGAAATTGGCACCAACAAAAAGAAAAAGAGAGGGAGAGAGAGAGAGAGAGAGAAAGGAAACTTCTCCACTTTGCAGTATCAACACAAAAGCCACAAAAGACTGTCTCGAACACCTGCTCTGCAGTTGGGCTTTCGACTGCTCCATGCAGTGACATTACAATGCTCAAGTATCTGCAAGAGCCAAGGAATTGAGGGGTGGTTCTCTTTCTCCTTATAAACAGGGCCCCGGCAGGATTTTAGGGGCCCCTCGAGAGGAGGCCATCCTGCTGGGCCCACTCCTACTTAGATATCTGGGTAGCAGTTCAGTTGCAGCTGCCATATGCATTTTTCCATAATCCAATGTACAAGAAGTTCAGTAAGCATCCCGCAGAGGTGGAACCGCTAGCTGGCTGGGGCATGCTGGGAGTTGTAGGCCAAAAACATCTGGGGACCCAAGATTGGAGAACACTGCGCTAGAGCTATCTGTGGTCCTGATTGCCCAAGTCTGCACCAATAGTGAACTGGTTTGCCTTGACCTGTCCTGAAGGCCACATTCTTCATTCTAAAATCTCCCTGCTTTGGCCAAATTCCTGAGGTTTGTATTTATTTATCTGTGTCAGCCATACGATGCACCATTGACTCACTTTTGAGTTTCAGATCAGGGGCTGCTTCATGATGTCTTATCCAAAGCTGGATAAAACATAAAGTTCTCCAGACAGCTTCCAATAAAGAAACAGAAAAATAATGGAACATTTTAAAACCGTAACCTCAAAAGCAACGTGGAAGACAACAACAAAACAAAAGTCATGGCACCCGAAAATGAAGCAGCGCTTTTAAAACTGAGAGGCCCCCGCTACATGATTGATTTAAAAGGCCTGGGTGAACAGAAGTAGGCCCTTAAGGAAGATCCTAAGGTTCATTTAAGCAGCGGAGGCTGGTGAGTCTTATGTGAATGGGGCTCTGTATCCATTGCAGGTTTTATTTTGAGCTTTATAGGTGCCCCATGGTAGTGAACCTACTTTGGGGGTGGAGTTCAGTACCATGGATATGAGCTCCTATAAAGCTCAAAATAAAAGCTGCAATGGATTAGGAGCCCCACTCACCTAGGAGTCACCAGCCTCCGCTGCAGTTACATATAAGTGAAGGCAGTCTTTCTGGTAACCTACGGTAATCCTGAACTGTTGAGGGATGCAAAGGTTAAACCCAGAACTTTAAATTGGGCTTGGAAATGAGCCGAGAGCCAGTGTAGCTGACAAAGTGCAGACGTAATATGGTCAAACTGCCCAGTTCCATCCTGTGGCCCTTATTTTGGACCAACTGCAGCTTCCGAACCATTTTTAAAGGCAGTCCCTACATACAATGCATTGCAGCAGTCCAAATGGGAGGTTAACAGAGTGTGGGTCATTGTGGCTAAGCTATCTCCATTCTGGCAAGGTGATAAAGGGCTCTTTTTGAGCCACAGAAATCACTTGAGCCTCTAATGGGCATCCCCGGACTGTGAAGCTGATCCTCTAGGGCAGGGGTGTTGAACCTCAGACACGCGGGCCGAATGCAGCCCATATGGGGTCCCAATCTGGCCCTCCAAGTTCCCCTAGGTGGCCTTGCACCCTTCACCTGGCTGGCCCCTTCTTTCCCCTGACCACAAATTGTTCAGTCGCTCCCCGGCTTCTGCGGTTCCCGCTCCATTCTAAAAGGTTGTGCCATGCCTCTCCTAAGTCGTAGGTACCGGCAGTGAGAGCTTTAAGCTAAAATATGGTGGTATATGTTTCGGTCATTTTGGCCACACCCCTTCCACCTTTGGCTCCGCCCACCACTGGAAGGTGGCCCCCAAGAGCTTCTCCGAAATGGAATTCGGCCCTTGAGCTGAAAGAAGTTCGACGCCCAGGGGAGGCTGGTGGTGCTCCATGGTGGTGAACCTATTCTGGGGGATGGAGTTCAGCACCATGAATAGCTCCTATAAAGCTCAGGATAAAAGCTGCAATGGATGAGGAGCCCCCCTGACACAGGAGTCACACCAGTCTCTCCTGTCAACACCCCTGCACTAGGGGGGAGTGTTACCCCATCTAGAACCAGCTGAACTGGCTGAGAGCCAGTGTGGTGTAGTGGTTAGAGTGTTGGTCTGGGAGACCAAGGTTCTAGTTAGGGATGTGCAAGGCTTTCATTCGGGGGTGGGGGTGGAAATCCGGCAAACTGGCCAGATTTGACACACACACACCCAACTCCATCCCACTTACCTTCTTCCCCGGCTCAACTCGCATTCTCCTGAGTCAAGCCGGGGAAGCGACTTCCGGTTTCCCGGCAGGCCGCTGTTCACATAGAGAATGCCGTAAGATACACCAAAAAGCTGTCATAATTTGCGTATCTTGCAGCATTCTCTATGTAAACAGCAGCCCGCCAAGAACCCGGAAGTCCAACAAGTGGTGAGGTGTGCGTCCGCTTTTGGCCCAGCTCAGTGGACGCGGTATCTGCTGAGCCGGAGGCGGGTCGGATCTTGGCGGATTGCCCACCCCTAGTTCCAGTCTCCACTCGGCCATGAAGCTCACTGGGTGACTTTTTGGGCCAGTCACTGACTCTCAGCCTAACCTACCTCACAGGGTTGTTGTGAGGATAAAAGGGAGAGGAGGGGGGGCATGTAAGCCACCTGGGGCTCCTTGGAGGAAAAGGTGGGATATAAATAAATAGATATCATTCACCTGGGTGACTGAACATCCAGCTGACAATACCTCCATCTAATCTCGATTACGGTAAGTCTTGGGGGTTTTTTGCCCTCATCCAGTGCATTACTCTGCCCAAGTCCTGGTTCTGGCCAGCCACACAGTCTCACCTCTGTCGGATGAAAATGAGATTAAAAGATGGGTATCATTCACATACTGGTGACACCCCAGTCCAAACCAAATCTCTAGCTGGGGACCAGCCAGGTTTTGCACTCCGCCATGGTGGATTCTGCGTGAATATGGCCGTCAGGATGAATTGAAAATGATGATTCTCTCTCCTCTCTTCTGCCTGCTCCTTCGCTCAAGAGCTTTGGAAATGAGCTCTAAAAGAATTCCTTTCCTCTCCCCCTCACACACAAGCCTTCCAGGGTTTCAAGTATGGTGATGCAACGTGTCATGATAGAGCAGCATCTCCAAAATACCCTGTCCAAACCTAAAAACAAGAGCTGGTGATGCGCTGGGTCGAGGTGCCACTGTCAGCCGGAGAAATGACCCTTCAGAGCGGTGAGTGGTTGCGGCGACTGGATCGAGCTGTTTCTCATCAGGATTCTGCATTGCTGCAACCAAAACATTCAATCAAAGAGAGAGATGGAGGCTTTGAACAGGGAACAGAACAACTAGAGGACTTAGATGCTGTGTCATAACCACCCAGAGGGAGAAAGGGAGGCTGACAAAGCTAAAACCTGATGCACTTTGGTTTCGGGCAACCATCCTTTTTACCATGCTGGGCTGAAATTGTCATGTGTCCCCCTTGCCCCCCCCCAGCCATCCCACTGTCCCCACTAGAATTATGTGAAAAAGTAAAAAGGGGGGGGGATATCCTATACATAAAACTGCATTGAATATTTATTATTATGTTGCGTTATGTCCATATATTTTCGTTCCAGATTCATAAGGACTAGAAACTTAAGGGGTTGAATTTCTGAAGCTGCGGCTGCCTCATCCTGAGCCCATCGAGCCCAGCAGGCTCGATTGGCAGGAGCTCTCCATGGATGTCTTTCCCATCAACCACAACCAGATTCTTTTCTCTGTAAATGTTAAGGATTTAACCCAGGACTTCTTGCATGCAAAATATTGGCTCCACCATGCCTTTTGTTATGCCCTCAGACACACAAAGCATATTGGTCTACCTATCAAGGTTCAAAGCCTTGCAACATAGTTAAGAAACTACTCCATTCGGGAAAATGGATGTTTTCACCTCTCCTGTGTCTGTTGAGAACATTTTTAATACAATTTGTTCTCAAATCGTGTTTGGCTTGGAGAAGAGGCCATTAAGAAGCAAAATGGTAGCCATCCCAAAATATTTGAAGGGCTGCTGCCATTAGATAATGGAGCAAATTTGTTTTTCTGTTGCTCCAGGGGTAGGCAACTTGTGGCCACCCACATGTTTTGGCCTACAACTTCCATCATCCCTCACTCTCTGCTGCCTTGGCTAAGCCTGATGGGACTTGTAGGCAAAACCATCTGGAGGGCCGCAAGTTGCCCAGCTCCAGTGCCTTCTGCCTTGTTTCCTGGTCCTTGCCTTGTGCTTTGACCTTTGCTAGTACTGTGACCTGGCTGCCTGCTCCCTTACTGGATGGAACCCTTGGTGCTTGACTGTTTGCCTATTTTGTGACCTTGCTTTTTGGTTTGCCCCATAGCTATAGGAGCCAAAAAGAAATGCCATGTTCTATGGCTTTGATCCTTCCACCGGCTCAGAGGACTCTGAGGTGGAGGAGGCATCATCCAGACTTGCAGGGCACTCCCAATCCAGTCCTCACCACCTCCCATGCCAGAGGAGCCAGCAGCTGCAGAAAGACAGGCAGCTCCTCAGAAGGGGTGTAGTTAATAGCAGGCCCAGATCAGGCAGTCTTCATAAAGCCTCAGAAGGCTTCTGCTCGTTGCTGAGACAACAGCTCTCGTCCTCGAGTGAGTTCCAGGCAGCATAGATCTGCCCAGGGTCCTGACAGGCCCGGCCATCCTGCATAGCGAGACTTGGCTCTGCTTCAGATCAGTTCCCCTTGGGAACCTTCGGCTGAGCTAGCCAAGACAGAGAACAGGGAGCCTCAAGTATCCTCAAGGGAGCTTGCATTTCACAGTGAGAACAACTCTTTACACGGTGTTGCTACAAGTACCTGAAGAGTTGAGCTGGAAAGCAGTACACTTGGGATTCTGTGGTTCAGGGGCCTGGACTGACAGCAGGGGGATATAGGGATTGCTTCTGCCTCTCTCTTGTGCCTGCTCAAACAGTGCCAAAACTGCCATTTTGCCAAGTGGTGGGTCCATGCACCTGGCTATATGGCCAACATTTTTTAAAGTTTTGCTGCTTCCTTCCTTCATCTCTCTCCCCGACTTCTTGGTGCTGCCTGAAGCATGCTTGCAGGTTGCTTCACCTTACCGTATGGCAGGGCCAGCCCAGTGCTCAACCTGTACGTTTGGAAATAAGCGGGACTTGCAACAAAATGCTGCAGTGTGGAATGCTTCTCTTCAGGGTTCAAGCCAGCCAGCCACGCCCTCCTCTAAGATTCCATTACCCCTCCAACAGACACTCAGCATTCCTCGATCACGGAGCATGTTCAGTCATCATTATGCTTTTTGCGGGTGGTGCCCTCCTAGGGTTTTTTCATATCTATATCTATATCTCTCCCACTCTGGAGGCATTCAAGGTGCGACTGGACAGCCATCTGTCGGGGATGCTTTGACCTGGATTCCTGCATTGAGCGGGGGGTTGGACTCGATGGCCTGGTAGGCCCCTTCCAACTCTACTTTTCTATGTTTCTATGATCTACCCTTGCGGTTCTCCCAACCATGCTGATACCTCCATCTTGTTTCTCAGTGGTCTTGTTTTGACTGCAATCCCATCAGCACTCAGCAGCTGAGTTTGCAATTAGAAGGAGTGATTACAAAGACGCCCGATATTGTCAGCAATGTCTCCTCAGGGAGGAAGCTCGTTCTACACAGGCTGACCCAAACCTACCACCGCTCGAGGAAGAATATTGTCATGCTTTCTTTGAATAAGAAGGTTCAGTGAAACTGCGGCTGCAAACTTGCTCATGCCTCCATTCCCATAATCCTTACCATGTGTCCAAGTTCAGGTTTAGACAGCGACAGATTTGCCTTCAAGGGAAAGCGGAGCATATTACCCATGCCTGTGGCTACTGTTGAGCAAATGGAGCAAGAGAACAGTTAGGAGCCAGTGGCATTCAAATTACCATTGGCTGAAAATACATGGGCATGGTGGCTCTGTCTTCTTTGGTGAATCAGGAAGTGTTAACTCCTTGCAGTCCCCGCTGGTATGGCTGGTGCTCCTGTCGAAGCCCAGGTCCCTCAGTGGGATGCACTCTGTTCTAGAGGGGGTTGCACTCCCCCTAAAGGATCAGGTTCGTCGTTTGGGGGTGCTCTTAGATCCAGAATTGTCACTAGAGAGCCAGTGTGGCGTAGTGGTGAGAGCGTTGGACTGGGACTCAGGAGATCTGGGTTCTAGTCCTCACTCAGCCATGAAGCTCACTGGGTGACTTCGGGCCAGTCACTGACTCTCAGCCTAACCTACCTCACAGGGTTGTTATGAAGATAAAATGGAGAGGAAGAGGAGGATTATATAAGCCGCCTTGGGTTCCTTGAAGGAAAAAAGGCGGGGTATAAATATAATAAATAAATAAATAAATAAATAGAGATCCTCCTCAGCGGTCCACCTCCAGGAGACTCTGCCAAAGGAAGTGAGGTAGAGCTTTTCTGCTGTGGCACCCGGGTTGTGGAATGAACTTCCCAGAGAGGCTCGCCTGGCACCTACGTTGTGTTCCTTTCGGCGCCAGGGGAAGACCTCCTTATTTTCCCAGGAATTTTAGTCTTTTAGTCTTTGCTGTATTTTAAATCTCTGTACCATTGCTAGGTTTTATTTTGACTTTTACTCCTAGTTTATACCGTAGCTTTAACTTTTTAAACTGTATTTTATGTTGTATTTTGTGGTTTTAATTGTTGTGTACTGCCCCAGAGAGTTTCAGCTATTGGGCGGCATAGAAATGAAATAAATAAATAAATAAATAATAAAATGGATACATCACTGCAACTCAGTTACCCAAACTAGTGGCGGGGAAAGAGGTCCGACGGATGGCACTGGTTCCTGCTTCTCTTCCTCCTCACTGCCATGATGATCCACTTGCTCCTTGCCCCAGTGTCAGTGGTCAGTTTCAAGGCCTTCCGGACAGCAATGGGCCCTGGCCGATGCCTGAGTTGGCAGTGGGATGCTTGCTGGTGCCTGGACCCTGGAATGTGCCAGACAGTGCTGACCACCAAAACCAGCCCTCCAGTGGAGGCTGGAGACCCCAATATCAGTGGGGTGGTGTATCCACTCTGGGTTTTAGTCTGAACTTTAAAGGACCTATCCATGGTGCTGAACCTACTCTGGTGACGGGGGCTTGTGGTTCAGCCCCATGGATAGATCCTTTAAAGTTCAGGCTGAAACCTGGAGTGGATACACCTCCCCACTGATATTGGAGCCAGCAGCCGCTGCTGCTGCCGAGCTCAGTTTAACTCGGGTTCTCATTTTTTCACTTTTAAGTTCATCCCCACTTTGTGGCCACATCACATTTTGAATATTCTTCATCTGCATGAAAATGTGTACCTATTTTCCTGCACGTTTAATGTGCACGTTTTGAGCGCACTTTTGCAAACGTATGCATTTTTTTAAAAAAATGATTTCCCAGTGAATAAAGCATTTTTGTGCACTTTTTCCAAACGTACAAATTTTCGTGTGCATTTTTTTTAACTGTACACTTTTTTTGTTGTTGCTGCGCATTGATTTTTTTTGGAAGTGTACGAGGTTTTGATGGTAAACTGTGTACCGGTTCGGGAAGTGCGTATTTAGTGAATTCACATTAAAATGTGAACCCAACAAATTTCTCACCCGTCCGTATATTTGTCATCCCATTGTGGTCTCTAGTCAAGGAATTTTCACAGGTTTTTAATGTGCTTCGAAAGACGGCAGAGAAAGGAGGTGACACAAGTTTTTGGGCCACCAGCCTCAACTGGACTTGCCAAATGATGCGGTTCCAACTTGGTGGACGGGGCTATTAACCCTTCAGGCTTTTGCTGTTCAGTGGATAGCCACATGTCTAGAAAGAAAAAGCTTTCGCTTTGTCTTTGTGCACATGTGTTGAAATGCCTCCGGCGAACCAGAAGAAAGCCTTCGTGATGGACTTATCTGAGAGAGTGCATCTCCTTTTCAGCGTGCCCCCCTCCCTGACTGCCATATATAAACAGAGAGCAGGAATTAATAGCTAAGTGGTTGTGAGCTAAGTGGAAGGCACTTAGCTCTGAAAGAGTTGCGCCCCTAAGGGTGCATTTGCACTAGTTTGCTGCTGGAAGTGAGAGACGGCAAGCTGTATT
This sequence comes from Shinisaurus crocodilurus, assembly GCA_021292165.1. Taxonomy (NCBI): domain Eukaryota; kingdom Metazoa; phylum Chordata; class Lepidosauria; order Squamata; family Shinisauridae; genus Shinisaurus; species Shinisaurus crocodilurus. Next base: position 12,362,438 of record CM037886.1, on the reverse strand, counting down.
CAGGGGACAAGAGTACTGAGCCTAAGCAGGGGAGATCAGGCTTCCAGTCCCCACTCGGGCTGTGAAGCTTCCCTGGGCGACACTGGGTCAGTCGCTTTCTCCCAGACTGATGTACCTCGCAGGGTTGTTGTGAAGGTAGAAATGGGGAACCCTCCATTTATGCTATGGCTGCGAAACTTCAGGCCTGGGAACCAAGTCTGGATCGCCTGGGGTCCCTATCCAGCCCTCTGCGGTTCTCCAACTGGCCCCACCCCTTCTCCTGGCCCCACCCCCGTTCACCAACCACCGATTGTTGGGTGGTTTTCCAGCTTTTGTGCAGTCTTCCCTCCCCACCCAGTCTAAAAGGTTGAAATGCCTCTTCTAAGCCTAAGTTGCTGGCAGTAAGAGCTTGAAGATGCAATCTTATGCATGTTTTGACAGAAAAAAAGGCCCTACAACTCCCAGCATGCTGGGAGTTGTAGGCCTTTTTTTTCCTATCGAAACATACATAGGATTGTGGCCTGAAGCTAAAATTTGCTGGTATTTGGGGCCTACCCCTTTTGCTTTTGCCACCTGGAATGTGGCCCCTGAGAGATTCTAAAATAGAATTCGGCCCCTGGGCTGAAAGAGGTTCAACACCCCTGTTGTACGCCAGCCTGAGCTCCTTGCCAGGAGGGCTGGCGAGATAGAAATGCAGGGCCCGCTCTCCCATAAGGCGGGGTGAAGCTCCCGCCTAAGGCGGCAGCGCCAGAGGAGTGGCGAATTGCACAGCTCCCACTTCTGCTCCCACCAGGAGTGCCCACCACCGCTCCCTCCAGTGGGTGCTCTGGAGAGCCATGCTGGCCGCTCTCCCGCCGTGGCATTTGCCACAGCAGGAGAGCGGCCAGCATGGCTCTCCGGAACAGCCGTCCTCTGGAGAGCTGTGGCGGCCGAGGAAGCAGCATGGCAGGGCTCTTCAGAAAGCCAACCAGGCCAAAATGCCTTGTTCTCAAGAGGTCCCTCCTCAGTGCCAGGCATTGTGGGAGGGGCATCCGAGGAGACCACCTGTACAGGGAAGCCGCTGCTAGCCATTTTTGCTGGGAATGCAGCAAGGGGAGAAAGGGTTAACCGCCCCCTCCCCACACCGCATGGTCCTGATCCCCAACCCTTCTCATCCACAGCTGTTATTTAAAACAGAAACAGACACGTTACCGAACGCACTGGGATGACGTACCTCTGAGTAAATAAACATAGGATCACACTGTTAATTCTAGGTAAGCACAGATAGGATCGGGCTGGACAGATCAGCTCGTTTTGGCTCCACCAACAGGGCAGTTATTAAATAAGAATTAAGTATAGGTATTAAGTAGAACAAGCAGCCAGGATAGGAGGATCTGTTTTCAAAGGCTACCTTTCCTAGATTTTGTGTAGTTCTCCTGCAACTTTTTTTTTTAACGTACCAAATTAAAAAATAAATAAAAATCCTCCAATATTAAATGACTCTTGGGCCTTATTAATATGTATCCAGGTCATAAGCTTTGTGTAATTTTTTATTTTATTTTATTTATTTATTTTTGCAAGTGATTTGTGGTGCGCTCCCTTATGCAAGAGCCATAAATAAAAAGCATCCATCTCTGACGTGTCTGGAATGAGGGCATGCTCAGATCCGGTCGCAGGGAGGAGGAACTGGCACATTGCCACCTCAGCAGCAAGGGCAGCTGGGTTCTGATAAGATGTAGCTCACGGTGATTTGAGGGAAAATCAGGACCAGCCTTAATATTAGGCAATCCGTGCTAACTAGGCATGTCGGACAGATCTGCAATGGACTCAAATGACCGGCTAAAAAAAGGGAAAACCTCCATTGGCACCAATGGAAGGGTTTTCTCTCTTTTTTTGGTCCTCAGATGGAAGGAGGCAATGGGGGGGGGAGGGGAGGTTTAAATCTCCCCTACCAGGCATGCAATGGTCCTGACTTGGATCGGGGCCTTGTGTGCTTACACTAAGGTAAACAAAATGGTGAGGATCAGCTGCACACTACCTATCTGACATGGCGTGTTCTTTAGTTCTCAGTGGGACTTACTTCTGAGTAGACACATATAGGATTGTTCTGTCAGTCCCTATTCCTCCAGAGCTTGCACTTGAAATGAAATGAAGTTGCGGCTGTGTGTGGCAGTGTGGGGGAACGGACACGCAGGCATGTTAGAAGAGTGAATTATAGGATGGAACCCTTCCAGCAGAACAATTACAAGAAGCCTTATTAACTCTGCTGGAGTTGTCCCTCGGAACTTTGATGGTAATTTATGACAGTGGAATCCTTGGCAAATAATAAATACAGTGCAGCAGTTGGAAAGAAAACGGCCCGAGAAAAACATTACACTGGCCATATTTTGCTGGAACAGCCTCTGTTAAAATTTCAAAGCAACTCTTTCCCATTTGTAGCTTAGTTCGTGTGTGTGTGTGTGTGTGTGTGTGTGTATTTGCTTCCCACTAACTCAAGAGGTTTAGGATAAGTAGGCAACAGTATATTTGTAAATCCAGTTGCTTCCACACTTAAGATCTGTTAACACAGGGGTGCAGAACCTCAGGTCTGTGGCTGCAGGCCGGCCCTCTGGTTCTCCAGACAGCTACACCCCCTTTCTCCCAACCATTGGGGGGGGGCGTGTTCCCGGCTTTTGTTCAGTTTTTTCCCCGGGGTGGTGCTAGGTACCAAAAAGATCCGAAACTCAGGCCCACAGGACAAAAACAATTGCACAGATTTGCATATGCAAATATATGTGCATGATTAGAAATAATTACTATAATTTAAATTTTACAGGAGGCAAGCTTAATTAACCATCTTGCTTGCTTTCAGGACAGAATGGTGCAGTGCCCCAACCTGTGCTTGCTTCAAACGTACCCTCCAGGTGCCCACCCTTTTCCTTGGTCTTTCAGGCCCAAATCCAGATGGGGATGATGGAGTACCCGGGACCAGCAAAGAGCTGTATGGCACCTTAAACATTTACTGATTAATTGCTAAACTGAACATGGCACACTGGCAAGGAAGATTATGGCGATGGATTTTGGATTATGATGACCTATGCTCTTAAGCTGCAAATGTACACAATTACTCGGGAGTAAAAGATCCAGGGCTCATGCCTAGGTGAGCCATCCACTAACACTGCCTATGGATAGCAGGGCGGTAAGGCAGATGGCCTCCCAGAGATTCGGGGCTCCAAATGAAAGATTCGGGGCTCCAGCCCTAGTGGGCCGCCCCCTAACACTGCCTCTGTTTTCCCCCCCCCCTTCTAAAAGGTTGAAATGCCTCTCCAAAGGCTTAGTTACTGGAAGAACTTTAAGCTAAAATATGCAGATATTTTGGGCCCATCCCTTCTGTTGCTGGCCACATCCCTTTTGCCTTCAGCCTCACCCAGGTTTTGGAGGGCCCTTGGGCAAGGCACCCTCGATGGGCTGCCCCCCTCAGGGGGGGGGTCTACGTTCTCACCGCCACTGCCACCCGCTGCTCTGGCTTCCTCCTCCTCTTCCTCATCATGGCTACCGCTTGCTTGCTTGACAGGCAGAGAGAGCCAGTGAGCAAGCAGGCCGCGGCATCTCCTGCTCCTCCTTCTCGCCACCGCCGTTGTCCGGGCCAGAGCGAGAGGCAGGAGAACAAGCAGGTTGCAAGGGTGAAGAGGAGGAGCACGTCCAGGGGGCTCTTGTCAGTGGGCCCCTGCTGGGGTGCGGGCCCTCAGCAAGTGCTCGACCATACCTACCTTGATGCCAGCTCTGTCCATATGACAAGAGTACACAATCTCTGATATACCTTCCGGCACTGGCAATCACCTCTCCCCTACCTCAGTCATCAATGTGACAAGGAAATCTCTTTTAAAAAAAACAACAACCAACCACAACCACAAAACTCCCATGTTCTTATTTTCCAGAGAAGATGAGAACCGCAACTCTTGGGAAATTTTGTCCATGTTTCTGCTGCTCCACCTCATGTAGAGAAATGTTGCATGGCTTGGGAATGGCTCGGCGAGGTAAGTACAGGCATCCAAAGCCAGGAGAACAGGCACAGTGGGTGGGTGAGCAACACAGAAGAACAGGCCAAACAACTCTGTCGACAACCGACAACCGCCGGAAACTTTGGGTTTCTGTGCCACGCTAGGCCACTCCCTGAGAATGCTGTGGGCAAGCAGCTGCAGTATAATCAATACACGGTCCCATGCAGGGCCAGATTAAGAGCATTATGGGCCTGGTGCTGAGGATTTTGGTGGGCCTTTTTATGGAAATAAATAAAATGAAGACACAATTTTATATTAAAACAAATTAAATATTTTAATTACCATTAAAGTGCCAAAACAGAAACATATTGAAAATATTTCTTTTTTTGTAAACAATAAGCTTGTTAACTCAATAAAACCGTTATAAATAGAACATTCACAACAACCATTTTTAAATAAACATAAACCATATAAACAATTTAAATATAAGTGTATGATGTTTGGCTCATAAAAATTTGTTCCTTAAAGTATTATTATTATTATTATTATTATTATTATTATTATTGCATCATAATCAATACAGCCTGCGTTATGATTATGGTGCAGAGAGTAACTCTTGAAATAAATAGCAACCACTAGTTTTAAACACACAAACAGGTTATTCACTGAACTCTAACCTGCATTTAAACTAAATGAATCAAGCTGGTAGATTAAAATAAAATTACACATTAACTTTTCTTGCTTTTTTACTTGCAAATTCCTCAATTGTAGAATCAAGATTAAGCTCGTTCAGCAAACCATTTTCAATGCACAACAGAGAGAGCGCATTTAAACGCTCCTGACCCATGGAAGACCTTAGTTCATTTTTCACATGTTTTAATGCTGAAAATGAACGCTCACCACTGCAGTTGCTGACCATTAAACACAAATACATGCGGAGGGTCACAAATGTATTTGGAAATGCACCGACTAGAGATTGTGCAATCATAAACTTGTACATTTGTGTTTCTTGACTCCCATGAATGTCTTGATTTGCAGTGGAAGATTGGTACATTTCGAAAATAGATGAAAACTGTACAATTTCGTCTGCAAACAGGGGTTCAAGATCTTCAGGATATTTTGACACTAGTGTAGTGGCTCTGGAACGTAGACTATCAGCTGCTAGAGTGCATATTTCTGATAGAAATCCAAATCTTTCTTGAATTATATTGTATGCTGCTTGCCTGTGCCTCAGTGATTCTGTCAATTGGTCAATTATAGGATAAAAGGTATGCACTTTAAACCTATCAGAGGGTGTCATATCAGCATTAGCATCTTCTGCATCACCATAGTCCCACCTCCTATTTCTTTTCACTTTCCTTCCACGTTGTAGCTGGTACTCCTCGCAGCCGGAAATATTTTTACCCTGCTGTTCAAATTCAGAGAATCTAGAATGGAGAGACTGCACAAAATCCTTTAGAGAGTTCAGCATGTCTGTTGCTGTATGCAGATCTAATTTTGCATCTTGGAGACACTGACTGGTTCTGTGAAACCTTGGTAAAATGACAGACCATACTTCAACAATCATTATTCCAGTTTCCAATTGATCCATGACATTATTTAGGCCCTTTGCTTGTAAACAGACCTCTCCCTTTGTGGATTCATCATTCATAATATTTGAAAGGACATCTCTGATAGTACTATAGCCTTTTTGTAAGGCATTCACAGCATCATGATGATCAGATATCAGATCACGTGTATCAGATAACCTTTTTAATGTCGGTATACCACATAGTTTGAAACTATCTGTTAACAGATTCCATCGATGAGTTGAAGCAGAAAAAAAACAATACAACTGCTGCACAAAATTAAAGAACGAAACTGCAACCGGACAGCTGTTACGGCATTTTGTCCAACAAGATTAAGTGAATGTGCACAACAAGGAATGTATTCAGCAAGTGGGTCTTTTTCCCCGAATTAAGGCCTGCATACCATTATATTTGCCACTCATATTAGATCTGTTATCATAAGACTGACCCCTGCAGTCTTTGATGGAAATTCCATTTTCATCCATGAACTGCAAAATAATGTTTGCTAGCTCCATACCAGTGTGTCCGTGCATTGGAATGAATTTCGTAAAATGCTCCACTGGACCACTAGGTAGTACATAGCGAAATATAATTGTTAGTTGATCACAATGTGCTATGTCAGGGATGGAGTCAACAGAAATTGAATAATATTTGGCTTCTTTTATCTCGTTTATGATTTGCTGCAGCACTTGCTGACCAATCAGTTCAATAAACTCATCACATATCGTTGATGATAAGTACCTCCACGTTTTTTAACCTCTAGGGCAGTCTTCCCCAACCGGGGCCCTTCCAAATGTTTGGGGCCCCAGCTCCCATCTTCCCCAGCCACTGGCCATGCTGCCTGAGGCAAATGAGAACTGTAGTCCAAAATATCCAAGAGGGATATTTGGTGAACTCTGTTCTCTGGGGTTTTTCAAAATAAAACTTAAAATGCCACACAATTCCCCATGAAAGCACACGTGCACACACACACACACACACACACACACAGTATTAGCCAAGCAGGTGACATTTTGCAGGCAGCAGGAGGATCAACACCCCCAAAAGGCAGACACCCACACCCACAAACACACAGCCCTTACGTTCAGTTTGGCTCACAAAAGAGGGAAAGCCCTTTTACAGAAAAAAAGGAGAAGGAGAACTTGCAGATCAAAAGAGTCAAACTTTTGAACCTTACCTGTGCAGAGGAGGGCCATCAGGACCAGCGGCAGGTAAAGACCATCCCAGAGGTTTGTCCCATAGCAAGCAGAAGTCATGGTGGAGATTTTGGAGGCGGGTGGGCAGAGAGGGGTCGCTTGACGGAGCAAAAACTCAAAAACTCCTGCAGCTCATCAGTAAGGGTCTTCCCAATTTCCCCCAAATTATTTATTAAAAAAAAAAAAAAGCAGCCACAACAAAAATCCAGGAAGCTTTGCTTGACCAAGAATAATTGTGTTGTTCTTGTTGCTTTGTTTCGTTTTTGTTTTTTTGTTAAACTAGCATTTGAACAATTGAGCTGCGAATCAGAAAGATCTTTTGCTCGAGGCTGGAGAGAGAGGTCCCTTCTAAATCTGAATATTACAGACCCTAGCAAGCCCCCCATGTGCTAGAAGTTCTCACAAAGAAATGTAGTAACAGTGATTGAAATGCAAAGCTACTGAAATGCTAATTTGAGAACAACAGTTCTTGCTAGGTCTTGCCTCAAGCCTGTAATGCAGATGCGCTTAGAACACCTTTCTAATCTTGAAAAAATCATTAATTATGCTGAATGATAACGATCAGAGCTAACTCCGAAGGGGGGAAAAATCGCCGCGTGTCCCTATAATTGCGGGCCTATTTTCTGTTAAGGGCCTGGAGCTGCTGCTCCAACAGCCCCTAGCTTAATCCGGCCCTGGTCCCATGAATAGATAAAGAGAAATCTCATTTGCCACTTAGCAAACAGTTCTTTAGGAAGGGGCAACGGCAGCACCGACCTCTCGTGACACCTCACAGTGTGGATGGATGTCCTCTGAGCCCGTCCGGCAGAGCTGGAAGATGGGTGGCAGCCTACGATAGATATTTATAAAATTACAAGTGGGAGCTGCAATAAAATGTTGCAGTGTGGATGGCTCCTGTTCAAGATGCCAGCCAGCCAGTCAGCCATGCCTTCTTCCAGGAGACTCCATTCCATTCCCCCCCTCCCCTCTAACAGACACATGCCACTGGGGCCACTGAAAATGGGAATGGATGATTGCACAGTGGTAAAGCACATGCTTTTAATGCAGAATAGGGTTGCTAGGTCAGCAGTATCTCATTGGCTGAGTTTTCAGGGCCAAAACCTGAGATCCAGGGGGCAGGTCCGTGTGATGTCAGAGGGGCAAGGCCGTGAATAACAACTGCAAAATGGTGTGTGTGTGTGTGCATCGCATCACACACACACACACACACTGTGGCTTTCCTGTATATAGTTAAATACACAAGAAGAATTACGTTGAACTATTTTTACAATAATGAACAAACAGAATTTGCAATCACAGAAATGTTTACGCAGTGCTGAAAATGTATACTTGGAATTTGCAAACATTATTGTTGTTGTTGTTGTTGTTGTTGTTGTTGTTGTTATTGATTTATTTTAAATGCACCCTTAGTTAGAGCTGAAATAAGTTTATTATTATTATTTTTTAAAGACTAAGAATATAAGAACATAAGCTGTGCTGGATCAGACCAAGGGTCCATCTAGTCCAGCATTCTCTTCAAACAGTGGCCAATCAACTGCCCACAGGATCCCACAAGCAGGACACGAGTGCAACAGCACCTTCCTGCCCATGTTCCCCAGCTACTGGTGTACATAGGCATACTGCCTCCGATACTGGAGGTAGCATTCAGCCATCAGGACTAGTAGCCATTGATACCCTTCTCCTCCCTGAATCTGTCCAACCCCCCTTTTAAAGCCCTCCAAATTGGCGGCCATCACGACATCTTGTGGAAGTGAATTCCATAGTTGAACTCTGTGCTGTGTGAAGAAGTCCTTCCTTTGATCTGTCCTGAATCTCCCACCAATCAACTTCCTGGGATGACCCCGTTGGGTTCTAGTAATATGAGAGAGGGAGAAAAATGTCCCCCTCTCCACTTTCTCCACACCGGGCATAATTCTGCACACCTCTATCTTGTCTCCCCTCGCTCGCCTTTTTTCTAAGCTAAACAATCCCAGCTGTTGCAATCCTTTCCACGGAGGGGAGTTGCTCCAGCCCCTTGATCTGACCAGCAGTCCCTGGCAGTAGCGCTCCAGGGCCTCAGGCAAATCCTTCAAAGTCAGGGGTACAAAAACTGGCTCATGTGCCATATGCTGCGTACCACACACACACACACGCACCGCATCTGCTGCTGACCAAAAAATCAGTGACAGTGCTTGTACTAGTAAGGGAATCCCTTGCTTATCTCCGATCTATGCTGAGAGATCAGAGATAAGGGTTTCCTTGCTGGCACTAGCAAGAGAAACCCATGCATGCATGGGTTTGTGTTTTTATGGGCGCGCACATGTGCTGCCCCCTGGTGCCGCCCAATGTGGCCCTCGGGGCCAAAAAGGTTGTGCAGCCCTGTTTGAAGGGGAGATGCCGAGGATTGAACTGGGGGACCTTCCGCCTGCAAAGGTGGTGCTCTGCCACCTAGTTACGGCCTCTCTCCTAGCTAGGGTCACAGCAGCAGCTCTTGAAAACAAACGTGAGCTCTCATCCTTTGATCCTTGTTTCTAGTGGAACGTGAGCAGCAGCACTGCCCGTCTGTTTACGTCAACCTCAGGATGACCTTGCCGCTGAACGGCGCTGGGCGTTGGAGACATAAAGGGGAAGTTCTGTGGATTCCAACAGGTGACGAGCCCAAAAGCTTTTCTTAAATTATAAATGACGATTTGGATACCTCGCTGTGGGTGGACTGCCCTCTGTCACCGACGGGATCGCGTTACCCTTGCATCTTGGTGTAGGTTTGCACTGTGGTGTCAGCAAGATAAACAGTTGGCGGCGATTTACCCACAGAGACGTCAACCAGTTCAGCTGAGAGGTACGGATCTGCTGGAATCTTGGTAGCGAATCATAAACACCAGACTAAAAGTTTCCCTTAGGGGGGGAAAAAAGAGTCTGTTCATCCCTCTTGTTCCTTGAAGCAAGCATTCCTAATATCGGAACGACATTCTGCTGTTGGTGGACAGTGCTGAACTGGAACCAGGGTTCAAATCCTCACTCAGCCATGAAGCTCAATGGGCAACGTAGCGCTGGTCACTGTCTCTCAGCCTACCCCACAGGCTTGTAGTGAGGATAAAATGCGATGAACTCCCCTGTTGCTGCACGGAACTCTCCCATGGAAGAACGGCAGATGGAATTAATAATGAAATAATAACGTATTTCTTAGGCAGGGGGCCAAATTCCATTTTGGAAAAGCTCTCAGGGGTTGCATTCCAGGGGTTGACTTCCCTGCATCCAAGGAGATCATGCTGCTGTCCTCAGACTCTGAGGACTCTGGCCATGAGGACACTAGCATGCCACAGCTACTCCCACATCGTAGTTTGAAGTTGCTAAATCAGGTCAGGCCCCTTTAAGAGACAAAGCCTCAGTCAGTGTAGAGGTGGAGCAAAGCAGTATAAAAGCAGCCAAACTCTTATTTCAGGCTCAGTCTTGGTCTGCTCCTTGTTGGAGCAGCATATAGACAACCCTGTCTCATTTCCAGCAGCCCCACCTGGTGCTGGTCTGTCTAGCTTCCTTGTGAAACCTAACCTATTCTGACTCTTGCTCAAGATCTGACCTGTAGTAAAACTCTGCAACCCAATCATGTGAAGCCTTCACCACAACTTAGGAAGCGCAGGGCATCAACAGGAACAATGGCCTAAAATGGTATATGGACCAACCCAGCCAAGCTAGACACTGGACCCTGCATGACGGGAAGAACTCTAAAAGGGCTTCATGCTTGAGTTAGGCCTTGCCTTAGCAACAAGGTCTTCCTAGCTCTGGTGCTGTGTTTTTTTGCCTTCCCCATTCAGTCCTGACCTCTGGCTTGCTCCTTGGTTTGGGGTTTTGCTTGTCCCATGGCACTGAAGCCCTAGTTTGCTCCTGGCTTATTTCAGACAGCTCAACTCTTACACCTCACCTCAAACTTGCAACGATAGCCTGAGAATTTTCCAGCATGTCAGTCTCCACAGCCTTTTGTATGTGGAACCACCCAACATTTGTGACTGGCCGTGTCTGTCCCCCTCTCACACACAGCAGCCATTTTTGTGGTTTGCTATGCTCTCATGGCAGCCATTTTGTGGTGGAGCACACAACAGTTCCTCAAAATTCCAAATGTGCCCACAGGCCCAGAAAGGTTGGGGATCCCTGCAGACACCGACCCCATAAAAACTTCCCATAGCTCAGAAAAGGAGAGGCAATTAAATTAATAGGGTAGGTCGTTGGCCTACAGGGAAAGAGAGAAACAACATTGTTTGGGAAATGTCCCTCAGGTACCTCTTCAGGATCCTTCCCATACCTTGTTTGCTGTGACAGGTTCTAACCATTATGAACAGGCACAGGATTCAGGAATGAAAAGGAAGTTGTCTGCTTTTCTCCTCTCCTGAGTTTAACGCACTGTGCTGATAATGGATGTGAATATCGACGTTCAAATGCACGTCTCTCTCTCCTCACTCTAGATATAAAACCTGCAGCTGCTTAACCCTCCTCCTCCTGGTCAGCCACTCATGGATCTGCTTTGTTCCCTTCCCCTATTTGGCAGGTCTTTGCAGCCACTACTAGCAACACTTTGCAGGGGATTAAATCCACAGAAGATATATATTTTACATGTCGGTTCACGCTGGCGATGGGGAAGAAAGGGATCCGAGTTGGATTTGGCAAGTGAAGAAAAAAGGTGGACTGCCTGCAGCAAGCTGGATTGCCTGTGATTTCACTGACAAATTGGGTGGCTGAACTCCTGGCTCAAGATGGTAATGTGTGAGGCTCTTGATGGAGGGCCTTGGACAGAAAACGGGGCTTGCCAAACAGGGAGCACCTGCTGCCTGGGACTACTGTTTTGATAGCTGAATGGTTTTAGATTGCATGTTAACAGCTCTCTTTCCCCTTAAAGAATCTTCTTTCATACTCTGAGTGTAGGAGTTTAGAACGCAGGTAAAAGGCCATCTTGGCCTCTCCATGACAAGGAGAGTTGGTGCGGTCCCAGCGGATCATCAGAGATTGAAGGATCCTCCTGACAGCTACATTAATTTTCAGAGAGTGGAACCAACAAGCTGTACTGTTTCAGGCCATGGGTTCTGCCCTGTGCTGTAGCCTGGGTTGAAGGGATATGCTATGGATCAGATCTTGAGAAGGGTTCAGGTTAGGTCAGGTTTCTCAGGTAAGCAAAACAGGGGGAGATCAGCATCACGGAAAGCTCCAAGTGGTGCTGTGGCCGGAAGGCAGACAGGGTTGTCTCAATGTCACAACTAGGAGCGGCACAAGACTGAGCATCAAATACAGTCATGCCTTGGATTGAGAGCATAATTCGTCCCGGAAACGTGCTTGTAATCCAAAACACTCTTATATCAAAACAAAATCCCCCCCAAAACAATGTGTACAGAGATTTTTAATTTAAGCCGTACTACAGTACTTGTATTGCAAGACGTCGCTTGTATATCAAGTCAAAAATAAATAAATAAATATTTAAAAATTTGCTTGTCTTGCAAAACGCTCTCAAACCAAGTTACTTGCAATCCAAGGTATTACTGTAATGTAGATGTGTTTAGGCTGATCAGTCCCACCTCCATACTGACTAAGGCTTTGTCTCTTGAAAGGGCCTGGCCTGTTTTAGCAATCTCTGGCTGCGAGGATGCGGGAGTAGCTGTGGCATGCTAGTGTCCTCATGGACCAAGTCCCAGAAGTCTGGATGCAGGGAAGCTGACCCCTGGGGTCTTTCTGGAGTATAGGGTACTGGGGAGATGAAGCGTTGTGATGCCTTTCCAGGGCCAATTAACTGTAGGGATGTGCTGATGCTGGGAAGTCCAACTCATTTGAGCTCAATGGACTTCCTGCCTGCTTCCAATCCGATTATCAGAAGTGGGTTAAGTTGGGTGTCCCCCCCCACCCACGCGGACTTCTGTCTCTAAGATGAGCTACAGTTTGTGCATATTTTTTGTTTTAAAAAATGCTAAGGAAATTTGCGCAAATCGCACTATTTAAGTATGATATTTTTTTTAAAAAAAGAGGAAAAAAATATTCACATTACCAAAAACTGCAGAATAAATTAAGCCAGTTTGTCCAGTTTCCAACTTTTCTAGGTGCAGAATTTTGGATAGCCTCATTGTAGAAGGGTTTTCGTTTATTTGTTTTTTAGCGTTTTGTTTCTCAGTTCTACTGCATGGCATGGAATTGTGGACTTTAACACAGACTACCATAAAAAGATAGAAGCATTTGAATGTTGGATTTATCACGGGGATGCTATGCTACAAATTTCATGAACCAAGAGGGTGACCAGAGAAGAAGTATTAAAGAGAATGTATAAAGATTGGGAAAGTATAAAACACATAAAATGCAGAAAACTAGAATATTTTGGTCATATAATGAGAAATGAAAAATACAGACCGTTGCAGCTGATTATATACGGTAAAATAAATGGGAAAAGAAGTGTACGAGGAAGAAGAAGGTCTTGGCTGAAAAACCTTAAAGAACGGTTTGGAGGCAATACAATATCTTTGTTTAGAGCGGCCGTATCTAAAGACTGTTTAGCCATGATGACATCCAACCTCCGGTAGAAGAGGAATGAGAAGAAGTGTTTTTGCTTTGTTTTGAGCACATGTGTGCATGCACTTACACACATATACATACCTAAGGGTTTGTCAGATAGCAGGTCCCTGCTAGTTTAGCATTCTAAAACATGGGAGGAAAGGATACCACAAGAAAAAAAGCCACAAAGTAGCACAAAAGTTTTGCGCAGCTATCATTCTTTCAGCTTGTGCTAAACCTGCCACAGCTCTCATGTGGCCCATGGCTGTTAAGTCTGCTGAATCAGCTTGTTAGACACTCCAAAACCCTACCCCTGCATCTGCAAGCATCTCTGTTCAGCAATACAGAATTATCTCATGAGCTAAAGGGGAATCTACAGTGATTTTGTACTTTAGCATCATCTGGGAGAGGCCATGAGACCACACCTCTGCAGCCGCCGGGCTGAGGGCTCGCTGAACAGTCTGGGAAGGAAAAGGAGTATGGAAAGATTCAGAGGCCTCCTTTATGTCGAACGGCAAAATGCCAAAAAAAGAAAACAAAAGCACACACAAAACTGAAATGGGATAATTAGCAGAAAAGCCCTGGGCACTGGGCACGTCTATGCGTGCATTCAAACTGAACATGAAAGCGAACAGGATGAAGACATGATTGGGAAGGACATGTATATAAGTTCCAGGCACTCAGACAGGAGAAGCCGCACCTCCCAAAATGATTCCTTGCTACTCAAAATTCCGGTACTTCGATTGGCCATAGAATCAGAACAGAGAAAAGTGTGGTGGCAGTGTGCTGTAGTGGTTAGAGTGTTGGACTAGGATTTGGGATATCAGGGTTCGAGTCCCCACTCGGCCATGAAGCTCACTGCCACCACACTTTTCTCTGTTCTGATTCTATGGCCAATCGAAGTACCGGAATTTTGAGTAGCAAGGAATCATTTTGGGAGGTGCGGCTTCTCCTGTCTGAGTGCCTGGCTGGGGCATGCTGGCTGGGGCATGCTGGGAGTTGTAGGCCTTTTCTCTGTCTAAACACACATAGGATTGCACCTTAAATCACGGGCGTTTAACTCCGGCAAGCAGCAGCCAAGGAATGGGGGAGAAATTTATTTGGTTTGCATGTTAATGCATACCTACCAAATTTCTCACTTTTGAACAAATATATGAACTTAAACTCATCATCCTTCGAGATTCACTCTTCTACAAATTTTGCGATGGAGTTCCCCAATCAAAAAATGTGCAGAAAAATGTGTAAATTAGGAGAAAATACACCCCAAAATGGGTATATATGCGTGAAAATATCATTCAAGAATTCATTACAGTAATATCTTGGATTGCAAGTAACTTGGTTTGAGAGCATTTTGCAAGACAAGCAAATTTTTAAATATTTATTTATTTATTTTTTACTTGATATACAAGCGACGTCTTGCAATACAAGTACTGTAGTACGGCTTAAATTAAAAATCTCTGTACAAATTTTTTGGGGGAGATTTTGTTTTGATATAAGAGTGTTTTGGATTACAAGCATGTTTCCGGAACGAATTATGCTCTCAATCCAAGGCATGACTGTATATTGCTTGCAAAAAAATGTGCACATTAGGCAAAATTGCATTAAAAATGCATGTACTAGGAGAAACACATACAAAAATTGCAAACAATTTCATGCCAACTTAAAAAAACAAGTTCTCAAAATTCGGAATGAACTGAAGTTAAGCTTGGAAAAACGAGAAACTGAGAGAAACAGAGGGTAGTGTCCAACTGTGTCATGGTGCTGGCGCCATTGCGTGAGCAGAAACTAGGTTCTGAACTATGCGCAAGAGGAGGATCCAACTAAAGGTACGTTTGTGCAAGCATGCTTGCACTTTGCAGTTGCAGAACACTTGTGCATCACACTTGCACAACCGCCTGTGCAACTGCTCGCACGACAAGTTGTGAATCATGCTTACGCAACCAGTTTTGCGAGTGTAATGTGTAAAATGCTTGCACAACAAAAAGCTTTGGCGGAGCTCTGCCAGCGCTGTTTGAGTTTGTGGAATGACATCGTTGGATACTTCCCCAACATTGACCCACTAGCCCATCCCTGAAATAGCCCCTCTCTAATTATTCTACTTGAGAATACATTGATTTTGTTGTCTTCGCTGTCCATTTTACATATTTGATGGATGATCTGCATGCAAGATGCATACCTGTCATACAAGATGCTCAGTTTGTATGTATGGATCTGAACACATTCACTCACACATGCACCATTTGTTGAAAATGGGCGCTCGTTGACAACAAAAGACTAACTAGAATGCTGTTTCAGTAAGTAAGCTTCTCTTTGGGCTTGGCTTGATCTCTTGCTGCAGACGTTGCAATATGTTCTTCCTCCCCCCCTCTCTTTTTTTAATAGCACATGAACTAATCTAGGCAAAACTGATTTATTTATTAAAAGTTGGCTGGAATTTTTCTGCTTCTTCCCACATAAACACAGAGGCTCTATTCAGTTGATGCTGTAACTGAATGCCATATGCTGCTGCTATTGTCAGTGTGCCAGCTATTTATGTTACCCAGAGTTTTCTCTGAAAATAATGCCATGGTAGTCAGGCAAAAAGAGAGCTTCGGCTATTGGGCGGTGTGAAGGAAGGGGGGCTGGCTGGCCCGCCAATCCACCCCTTCTTACCCAAGACCCAAGACCCCCAGAGATCTCAAGGTGCCAGACTGCCAGCCTCAGCTCTGCAATCCTACTTGAACCTCTGTTCAGGGACTTGCCCTTGACTATAACCTGGATTTAGCTGAAACCACAGAGCATCCACAAACACCATGTGGGGTAAAAACCAAGAAGGTTTATTCAGGTAGCATATTACAACAAAAGGTGGGAAATGAGGGAAGGAGAAAGGTAGAGAGACACTTTGGTACAAACAATAGAGCTACAAAACAATAAAAGCTGATTCCTTATATCTCCCAGGCACTCACCAGTTACCTGGGGGTCCGTCTACTTCAGGGCTTACCTCAGCCTGGCCCTGTCACAAGAGGAGACCACCGCACCCACCCTAAGGTCCCGGGTGGGTGGCCCTCTTCAGGGCTTGCCTTAGCCACAGCCCTCATTCAGCTTTGTTCACTGGGAGCCCCCCAGGGTTGGTGGCGGAGGCCTGACTGGAGTCATGAACCTGCTTGTAGCTTGCTGCCTAACGACCAACAACACCCAGCAGCCACAGCTTTCCCCCCTCCCCTCCTCCTTTCTGAAGCTCCGCTGCTTCTAGCCAATCAGGATGAACCTCAGCTGGCCCAGGCAGAGGGGAGGGGTGACTCATGACTAGTGGGCTTCAGGGCCGGTGCTACCATTAGGCCAACTAGGCGGCTGCCTAGGGCGCTGGGCTAAAGGAGGCGCCAGAAATGCCTTGGGGGAAAAAAATACATCACGTATTTTACCAACTTTGTTTTACCAATCATGTCCTGTGGCGGGGAAGGGAAGGCAAAAGAAGCGCACCCCTCCCTCTCTCTCCTCCAGCTCCTTACCAGGAACAGCAGCAGGCAGGCTCCTCCTCACAACCAGCATCAAAAGAGGCAGAGAAGGCTACAGACTGGAGGAGGGGAGGCGGGCAGGGGCCAATGATGGGAGGCTGGTGGGCGGCTGGAAGGATGCACCTCCTTCGCCTTCCCTCTCAAGGATGCACCTGCAAACACCTCCTTCGCCTTCCCTCCCTCGCGTGAGCCTCAGGTTCCTCAGCTCAAGGTCCCCTGAAAGCAGTTATTTCCAGCAACCAGGGAGGGAGGGAAAGGTATTTTAAGCTAGCTGGGGCTCCAATGTTTTAATTATTTACCATGCTGTTTCTGTGTTTTGGTTTTAAATGGTTTTAGGATGCAATCCTATGCGTGTTTGGAGGGGGGGGGAATCCTACAACTCCCAGCATTCCCCAGCCAGCCATGCGCAATCCTATGCACGTTGAGGTAGAAAAAAGCCCCACAACTCCCAGCGTTCCAACAGCCAGCCATGCTGGCTGGTGAATGCTGGGAGTTGCGGGGCTTTTTTCTGCCTCAACGTGTTTAGGATTGTGCCCTGAGCTGTTGATGTTTTCTTTACTGTACTTTGAATATTGTTGTCTGCCTTGAGCACTAGGCTGGTAAAGGGAAAGACAGGATAATATACATTATTCTGATAAAGAAATATTGCAACAAAGTGATAGAGGAGGGGAAGTAGCAAGTTTCGTAAATCCCCTCCTAAATTTGAACCAGATGATCCACGGGCTCTCTCTTTGCTATGTTTCTACTACATGCATCCCCCCCCCCCTGCAACCCAGAAGGTGTACGAGTCAAACCGGTGTCTCTGCACCTCCACCCTGCGAGGTAGGACAGGCTGCAAGACGCCCTTTTGTCTCTATTCCTCACAGGTAGCGCCACCACACCTCTCTCACATCCTTTTTTCATATCCCTTGTGCTGCCTGCAGGAGGAGACAGGCTTTTACATATATATGGAGTAGGAGAAGGCCCTTGGGAGTTCCTGGCATAGCTGGGCTGATGTTGCCTCTTTGCTTTCCTCGTGAACACAAAGGAAAAGTCTCAAAGTCCACAAAGTTTTTCTATGGGGCTCGGCAGTTCCCAGGGAGGGAAATTTATTTCATAATGGGCATAGGGCTGGAGGGAGGGAGGGCTGGAGGGAGGGAGGGCTCAAGTGGGAAGGGGGGGCGCTAAATATCTGATCTTGCCTAGGGCACCAAATTGCCTTGCACCGGCGGGCGTGGTAGGCTTCTGCATTTTGCATATGAAAGCCGGGTCACTGTAGACTAGACCAGCTTTTCAGGACTTTCAGGTGCCATGCTTTATCAGATACTTATGCACATTTCGCCTCCTCCCAGCCCCCAGCCGGTATTACCTGGTTTACACATGAGGAGGTGTGTGTGTGTGTGTGTGTGTGTGTGTGTAGGCGTGTGAGTGTGTGTGTAGGAACCCTGAGAGGCTCTTTTCTTCACAGGCGGTATAAAAATGAAATAAATAAATAAATAAAAAGACCAGGCTGGCTTTAACACAAAGCAATGGCTGGGTTCAGACAACATAATAACCCACACTCAAGGGTTGAGCATGGGTTGAGTGTGGGTTGTTATTGAACCGTGGGTTATTGTTCAAACGTGGGTTATTGTGTTGTCTGAACCCAGCTGCGCCAACAAGCCATGGCTTGTTAACCATGAACAACCCATGGAGAGAACTCATGGTTTGTTGTTGGGTTGTTAACTGTGGGTTGTGAACTGTGGGTTGTTCACCATGGTTTGTTATCTCCACTGGGTTCAGACAACACAATAACCCACGTTTCAACAACAACCCACAGTTCAATGACAGGTCATCAGTGTTGCCTGATCCTAGTTGAGAGAAGAAATCAGGGTGAACAACCCACAGTTCACAGCCCAACAACAAACCATGGCTTCTTTTCATGGGTTGTTCGTGGTTAACAAGCCATGGCTAGTTAGTGCAGCTGTGTTTAGACAACACGATAACCCACGTGTTGTCTGGATCCAGTCCATGGCTCCATTTCCCTGACACCAACCACCATCTCTATTTGGTATTGTGTGTGTGTGTGTGTGTGTGTGAAGAGATCGATACAAGACTTGGAAAGTGCAGTGGTGTTACCCCACTACAAAAACACATGCATTTTTCTGAGGTTGGGGTGGCTTCAACAGCTTGATTCTGTCACTGCAAGAACAAGATATCTTGTTGCTGGGGTGAGTGAGAGTGGTGTGTGTGTGTGCGTGCGTGCATGTGTTTGAGAGAGAGAGGTGGGGGGGCTGCCACCCCAGCAAACATCCTATGTGGCTGGGAGCTATCATCAGGAGGTTTGGGGTGCGGTGTCATCAGTATGCGGATGACACGCAGCTCTACCTCTCCTTCAAGTCCTCACTAAGGCTGGCCGTTGAGACCCTGTCCACGTGCCTGGAGTCAGTGGGTGGCTGGATGGGAAGGAACATGCTGAAGCTGAACCCCGACAAGACCGAGGTACTTCTGGTGGGGGACAAGGGGAGGTTGGGGGATGTTGACCTGGTGCTGAATGGGGTACATCTACCCCTGAAGGACCAGGTCTGCAGCTTGGGGGTCATTCTAGACTTCCAGCTGTCCATGGAGGCTCAAATGTCAGCTGTGAGCTGGGCGCTGCTGTATCAGCTCCATCTGATACGGCAGTTGCGCCCCTACCTTCCGAATCATCTGCTCCCATCAGTGGTTCATACCTTAGTC
This sequence comes from Shinisaurus crocodilurus, assembly GCA_021292165.1. Lineage (NCBI taxonomy): Eukaryota > Metazoa > Chordata > Lepidosauria > Squamata > Shinisauridae > Shinisaurus > Shinisaurus crocodilurus. Next base: position 12,343,047 of record CM037886.1, on the reverse strand, counting down.
TCCTCTCGCCTAGACTACTGTAATGAGCTCTACGTGGGGTTACCCTGGAAGACGGTTCGGAAGTTACAGCTGGTACAGAACGCAGCGGCTCGCCTGGTTAGAGGCTTCTGCTGGCGTGATCACATCACTTCAGTGCTCAAAGAGTTGCACTGGCTACCAGTTGTTTGCCGAGCCAAATTCAAGGTGTTGGTGTTGACCTTTAAAACCCTGTACGGCTCCGGTCCAATATATCTCAAGGAGCGCCTCCAGCAACATCAAGTAGGTCGCTCAACAAGATCTGCCACAGACGGCCTTCTCCCTGTCCCATAAGCCAGAGAAACCAGGTTGGTGGGGACTAGGAGGAGGGCCTTTTCTGTGGAAGCCCACAATTTATGGAACTCCCTCCCCAGTAACCTCCGCCATGCCCCTTCCTTGATTAGCTGCCATGCATTAAAAACGTGGCTTTTCAGGCGGGAATATGGGGTGGGTTAGGATTTTAAAGTTTTGTACTGTTTTTAATTGTGTTTTACACTCTGCCTTTTCTTGTATTTTATTGGACTGTACATCGCTCAGAGTGGCCGGATGACTGGCCAGATGGGCGATTCAAAAATATAATAAATAAATAAATAAATAGGTTGTGCGCCCCTGACTTATTGATTTTCCACCCCAACCAGTTGCCCTGACTAAAGGACTACAGCAGACGCTGGACCGTTACAGCAGCCAACGTCAGAGGATTGGCTCTCAGGAATCATGTGATGAACAGGAACATTTTGTTCTGTGGTATTTATTTATTTATTATTTCTAAAACGTATCAACCACCCCACATCCGAAAGGGATCCCAGCGTAGTATACACAACATTAAAACACACACACCAACAAGTCCAATATAAAAGCCGTACACTTACGCATTAAAAGACAAAGTGAAACAGCAGCTCTTCAACCGGCGAGCCAAACAAACGTGCAACAATTCAGCTGAAAAAGAAATTAACTTTAATTTATTTTTAAGGGCACAATCTTATGCATGTTTAAATGGGGAGGAAAAAGTCGTACAACTCCCCGCTGGCTGGCTGGAGAATGCTCGGAGTTGTAGGAGTTTTTTCTGTCTAAACATGCATAGGATTGCACTCTAAATTGTACAACTGTTGCTGGTATCCTGGCTTGAACTGCCTGCAGTTTTGTCCCAGGAATGCCAATAGTACAGGCAGTAGGCAAAGACTGGAAGATCATCTGGTTTCAATATTGTTGTTGTTGTTGCTGTTGTCATCATCTGTGCCACTTTATTCCTTGCCAGTTTCTAGAGGAATAAATCCTTTACATCACTTCCACATCACTGTATTCAGCTGATTTTCAAAATCTTCCCACTGAGACCAAATCAGAAGCATTTCTTAAGCACGTTGCACCAATTCTTGAATAAAGGGTCCATCATCTATTTTAAGCTAAATATGCAAACCAAAGCACGCATACAGTCGTCAAACGCCTTTCATTGCTAGCTTCATCGTTTTCTGCATTCCTTTGGCGACTCATTTGCCTGATGTCCTGAAATAATCGAGGTGAGAATTACCCATCTTCTGTTGCTTACAATCAAGCCACCTGCATTTTCCATGAATTAATTGCAGTCCTATTATACTTGCCATTTCAGATTGCAGAATTATAATTCAGGGATGGAATGCTCTTCCCTAGATGGAGGACGAATAGTCAACTAGTGAGTGAGTCTTAACATATTCTGCTGCCCTCTAGAGTGGAATTTATGCGCAACTCAACTGTAATAACAAGGGGCACTGTGCAAAACAAAGATCAGAGTACATGTGATCCAGAATCAAAAGGCTTGGAAGGGCTCCAACAAGCTTCTGTGAGCCTTCCGGCACGAGATTTGCTCCCAAAGAGAGGCGATTTAAATAGAGATTGGAAAATGTTAGGGCAGTTTTATTTCTCTCCCTTTCTAGTCCCTAGCCTTGCTATTTCTCTACCACCTCCCAGCCTCTAGCTTTGCTGTTTCTCTCCCCACCTCTTTTTATAGATTCATAGATCTACTGTTTCTCCCCACTCCCAGTCTCTAGCCTTGCTCTTTCTCTCCCCACCTCTTTAGCTTGCTGTTTCTCCCCACGCAGCCTTTAGCCTTGCTTTCTCTCCCCACCTCTTTACCTTGCTGTTTCCCCCCACTCCCAGCCTCTAGCTTTGCTGTTTCTCTCCCCACCTCTTTACCTTGCTGTTCCCCCCACTCCCAGCCTCTAGCCTTGCTGTTTCTCTCCCCACCTCTTTACCTTGCTGTTTCTCCCCACTCACAGCCTCTAGCTTTGCTGTTTCTCTCCCCACCTCTTTGTCGTAAATCCGTCCAGTTCCAAGATAAGCTGTAGTCGTTATCACAGTCTGAGTGTCAAAGCCAAAATATATCAGTCCCAAACAGAGCAAACGTAAACCAGTTTGGGATCAGGCAAAGTCGTGGTCAGGGTCGTTCCAAGGTTCAAAGGTACAAGTCTGAGGTCAGGAATGTCAGGAGCATCTGGCTGTAGCTGTAGTAACAAACAATTGCTTCCAGCATCTGAGTGTGTTTGGGACCTGCCTTTTGAGCAGGCGCTGATTGGTAAGGCTGCCCTGCTGGGTCAGGCTGCACTTAGCCTGGCCCCACCCCAAACACACTCCGGCCCAGCTGGTCTCTGTCTGACCTACTGGAGGCACAACAACATGTCGGATACTGCCAGAGGTTGCCAATGCAAAAATCTTCAGTCTAGTAATGAATATGAAATACCTGCTGACTATTTGCACATCCAAAGGGTATTCGGAGAATATGCACCATCAAAATTCACAACAATTTTTTAGGTGTCATTCAGAACAAACTTCTTCCAGCTCAGCCTTGGCCGGTGGAAAAGCAGGCTCTTGGCAGAGGCAAAACTGAATATTGGGGAGGAGACGACATCTGATTGATACAGGCAATGATTGAACAGTGTGTCTTCCTGATCAGGTACCAACAGAGCTGAGATAAAGTAGGGTGGCACATTTTGCATTTAAAAAGCCACCTGTGAAATATGACCCTACAAAATGGAGCAAAAATGTTTGACCATCCAACATGACAACAGGAACTATTATCCTCATTCTGATTTGACAGTATGCTGTCATAATGGAGCCAAATCTAATTGGCTATGTGACACCACGATATCATATTGGTTCCAGTATCAGGGGCAGTCTGCCTGTGTACACCAGTTGCTGGGGAACATGCGCGGGAGGGTGCTGTTGCACTCATGTCCTGCTTGTGGGATCCCGTGGGCAGCTGATTAGGCACTGGGTGAACAGAATGCTGGACTAGATGGACCCTTGGTCTGATCCAGCAGGGCTCTTCTTATGTTCTTCTTCCAGATCAGGGGTCCCCAACCTTTTTGAGTAGGCGTGGGCACATTTGGGATTTTGAGAGAGGGCTTTTATATACAAGGCATTTATTGTGCGCTCATAATTTCCTAGGTTGTTTACAGGCTCTTTAGATGATGTCGTGATCCTCCAGTTTCACTTCTGTGGTTTTTTTTCACAGCACTTTCCTGGGTGTTTCTTAGAGCAAGGGAAATGAGCTATTATGACAATGGGGGAAATGGCGCTCTTTCTCCTGGTGTAATTGCATTATTCTGCTATAGCACAGCTCCACCTAGAGGTTGTGTAGCAGAAAAGCAAGAAAGGAAGAGCTCTTTGTGTAGAACTCGGATCTCAATGCTGTGACCAAACTGAAAGTAGATACGGTGATTAATAGCACAATAAATGCCTCATGTAGAAAAGCCTAGAGTGTTGTGGGCTGCTCTCAAAAAATGGCTGCCATGGTGGTCATGACCAGTCACAAAACACTAATTTCACAGAAGGCAGACTGGTAAGACTAAAAGAAAAGTAATTTGCCCAAGAATGTAAGAGTTAAGGTTGGAACTCCAAAGCCACTCTTTTGATCCCAAATATAGATGGCATGGGAGGGCAGAGCTTCACTTTGCAGCATGCCTGGCTCCCAATTAAATTTTTTTTAAAAAAAGACACCTTAAGAAAAAAAATAAAAATCAGGAGGGGCAGGGAGCCTGGTAGGCACCAAGATAAAAGTCTGTGGGCACATTGGTGTCCACAGAAACCACACTGCAAACCCCAGGCGGATCATGTAGCCAGCAAAAAATCTCTTTAAATATTTATTTATTTAGTTATAGCATTTTTTTTATCCCTCCCTTTAGCCAGAAAGGCTCCCAAGGCAACTTACAAAGATATTTCTTCAGACAGTCCCTGCCCACAGGCTTACAATCTAAAAAACATGACACAAAAGGAAAGGGGATTGAAAGGGGGGAAGAGGGGGGGGGAAAAGGCGCAAATTCAGGCATGAGATTCTTAGTTGCAGAGTTCAGCAGGTCATGGATGCGGTAGAAGGGCTGTTGCGTCCTCTCCCTCTGCTGACCTCAGCAGGTGCCACTGGCGGCAGAAGGGAGGGAGCTCTCCGCTGGAGCTGTACCCATGCACGATGGAGGGGTTGCCTGGCTGCTGTTCCTTCTGCCAAAGCAGCTGCCAAGAACCACAGCAAACAGGAACAAACGAGGTAATGCTTTAAGGAACTGTCTTAGAATGCTTGGGGTTCCCCGAAACTTCTTCTTTTGCGCCAAAAGTGTTCACTCGCAAAAATTTGGCACAGCCTTGGACACCAGCAGCACACGCGCCGCGTGCAATTTTCAGCAGCGCCCACACGGCGGCTGCATCATGCACACCAGGCCTAGGAGAAGACAGGAAAGGGCGATGCAAGGTTGAGTTGAAGGAAGCAGCAGCAAATGTTTAATATGAACTGAAAAACGGAGCACGAGCTGCTGGGAACAGAGGAAAGTGGCACCGAGCGGCACCCAGCACAAAGCAACGTCATGAATACAAAGTATTAGGATCCTGTGACATGAAATAGTCTTTGTGGCTGTTGCAGAGTGGGTTTAAAGGGGAGCCTAGATGTGTTGCACTGTGGCTCCCAGAAGTCCCAGCCAGCAGGGTCTCCAACGTGGTGCCCGCGGATGCCGCTCTTGGCGCCTGCCTTGCTCTCTGCCCCTCCTGATTTTTATTTTATTTATTAAGATTGTTTACCGGTAATTAATTACTTTTTCACTGGGATGCTGGCATGCTGCAAGGCAAAGTACTATTTATTTGGGTTTCAAAAGAGCACCGTCTTTTGGATTCGAAAGTGCACGGGGCTCCTAATCCATTGCAGGTTTTCTTTGGAGCTTCATAGGAGCTATCCATGGTGCCTGAACTCCATCCCCAGAGGCCCTTGGCTCTCTGGCCAATGGATGAGGCCATTCATTCATCATATGAATCTTAGTTCATGTAGTTCATGTAGCTATGTATTGTATTTGCATATGTTTGCAGATGGTTAAAACAGTATTTCTGAAGCATGAAGCCTTGTTTTAGTTTTCTCTGGCACAGCAGCTGCACCAGCAGAGTCTCCCAGCAGCATCTCCATTGTGTTGTGCCACTGTGGTGCAACACGCCACTGCGCACCATTGTGTTGTGCGTGATTAGACTGTTGGACTGGGACTCGGGAGATCCGGGTTCTAGTCCCCATTCAGCCATGAAGCTCACTGGATGACTTTGGGCCAGTCACAGACTCTCAGCCTAAGCTACCTCACAGGGTTGTTGTGAGGATAAAATGGAGAGGAGGAGGAGGATCATGTACGCCGCCTTGGGCTCTTTGGAAGAAAGGCAGGATATAAATGTAACAAATAAATATTTGTTGTGACAGTATCTACTGTTGTGCAGGCATAGCAGGTCTTCTACCATATCCAATAGCCCCTCAGGATTGCACCTTCAGTCTCCCAAATTCAATCCCGGATCCAAAAAAACAAAGTAAGATATTTTCTGATTTTTCTTTAGTAACCACGTTAAATTTAATACTGTCTTCTTAACATTTTCATAATTACTATTCCTATTCCAGTGCTGTAAAAAGCCACAGCAATATTCCAAAGGGTCCTCTTTTGGGGTTTGTTTGTTTTTTAATATCACTCCCGAAATCTCTTATAGTAAGTTTCTATACATTAACAGAGCAATCCTATGGCCCCTGGACAGCATCTGGGGGGGCATAGGATTGTTTGGATTCCCAGCTCCTAGGTTGGAAAATCGCTCCGACCTCAGAGCTGGAGATCTGAACTCAGATCCCACTCCCTCCCTTTGCAGCTAGTTCAGAAAGAACCATGCTGGCTGATTCTCCGATGTCCGACCTCGGAGAAGGGGGTTAGTGGGCGTTCCGGGGGGGGGGGGGTTGGAAGAAGCTGCCAAGAAACGATGCATCCAGGTGGCACCTCCGCCTCCTTCTCTCCCTCTCCGAAGCGCTGCAGTTATACGTACAGCCGAAATCGGCTGTCTAGCTGTTTTGCAGGATGGGAGGAGTGCGGAGGCAAAGGATGCCTCCGCGCTTCTCCTGCTTTGCATAGGATGCCCGTAATGCTGCACATTCGGAGAGTTTCGGGCATCCCCATAGGATTGCGTCCTAAAATACTTTGCCATATACTTACAGCTCTTAATTTGAGTCATAAATCACACTTATCTAAAGTCGGTTCTGCTGGTAATTTACATCTCTTTTCCATTTCCAACTACACTGCCCAGTACTACATCTGCTTGTCATGATGTGCTCTGTATACTGAAATATCAATTTTTATTTTTATTTAAAAAAAAACTGCTGTGATTTATTTGGTTTCAACCATCATGGTCATATCAACCAAAAATACACATACATACACCAGCTTTACAAAATACACCAAAACACAGAAGCTCTATAAAATACACAAACTCTATAAAAGGATAAGATTAAAACAGATGTCACCATCAAAAATATTAAAACAGGAGTGGCTATCAGACTGAACCCCCAAACGTCCCATTAGGGATCAGACAAAATACATCCTAACAATGAAATAAAGATATAGAAAAATTAAGACAAAATACTGCTGTGTATCTGTAGTGCTTTATTATTTATTTATTTTCATTTGTAGCATTTATATACCACCAAGTATTATAAAATCCCTAAGCGGTTTACATATAACTATTAAGATCACATTTACAATATTAAAATCATATTTAAAATACAATTTTAAAAACAAGTCATTACAATAATACAGAGCAATGTGTAATCTGATAATTGTATTTATGTGTAATTATGTGTGAATGTGTAGTACAATGAAATACATTGTATTTTATTGTTATAATAGGTCTCCCATTAAAGCAAGCAACCGTGGACAATTAGTACAAAAATATAAATAATTTAAAAAAATAAAGCAACACAGATGTGAGAAATGTATATTTATGGTACCATCTCAAATTTATTATTATTATTATTATTATTCTAGGACACAAAACTGATCAAGCTATATACTCCTTGTCAGTATGTGTTGGTACTGGCCCAAGGCCTTTCCACTCCATATATTATTTGGTAGCGAGCCTGGGTTTGTCAGGCAACCCCCCTGCAAGTATCAGGGAGCTGCAGCCAATCTCTTTGTGGCGGTTTGTGCCACTATGAGAGCCGTGTATCCAAACACGGTTTTCTCTCATCCCCACGTTATATTTTAGACGTACACTTTAAAAACCCAGGTGCCTGCACCTTAAAAAAAAGAAAACCCGTAATGCGTGCCTTTAATCATTTTAAAGTTACTTTAATTTTTTATATTTTGTTTAATTGTACGTCAGATTGACATACCGAGGCGGGATTTGTGTGGTGTTTTGGGGGCGGCGTCTCCAAATTTCTCTTGTTCTAAACCCTATTGGCCAAACGCTCTCCTCGCTATGCATTGTGGGAACGTCTCTCCTTGGCGCCAAGGCACTCTTTCGCGTGATGCATTGTGGGACAACTCTCCCTCCCTCCGCCGGATCTTCTTCGCGTAAACTTTTAACGGTCCCCGCCGCTTGAGCCTAAAGGGAATTTCCCCTCAACTCGAGAACCTATTAGTGCTGTTCCCCCCCCACACACTTTTCATTAAAACATCGACTTACCTGGCGGCAGCGACTGTACCTCTCGCCATCGCGCCCCCTGAAGCAAACAATGGGGGGGGGGAAGCGAAAAGTCTGGGACTACTTTCCCACGATCACCCGCCCTCCGCCCGATCCGCTCAAAAGAGCGGCGCACGCGCATTTGATAGGAAGGCCGGTGTGGCCAATAGCGAGCCTCCAAAGGGTACGTTGTCTATGTGTGTGAGTGAGAGCCGCCCTCGACCCCGGCCGTGTGACGTCAGGCGGCGCGGGAGGATCCCTGCGCAGGGCAGGTAGGGCCGCGTGAGGCGGGCGCCATTTTGTGGCGGCTGAGGGAGCAGGAGCGAGAAGAGGAGCTGCCACCGCCTTTGCCGCCTTTCGTGCCGCGCCTCACCCGCCTGTCAGCCCTTTCCCTTCTTCCCTTTCCTTGTTCATTTTAATTCCTTAAAAGCCCTCTCAGCCCCTTTTCCCTTGGCCCTCGTCCCTTTCGGGCTCCTTCCCGCCCTCTTGCTGCTGCTGCTCCTTTTTCTCTCCTTACACTCGCCGACCAACCAACCGCAGCCATTGCCGACCTCGCCATGTCTGGGGGCGGCGTGATCCGCGGCCCCGCCGGGAACAACGACTGCCGCATCTACGTGGGCAACCTGCCGCCGGACATCCGCACCAAGGACATCGAGGACGTCTTCTACAAGTACGGCGCCATCCGGGACATCGACCTCAAGAACCGGCGCGGCGGGCCGCCGTTCGCCTTCGTCGAGTTCGAGGACCCCAGGTGAGGCGGCGGGGGGGGGGCGGCCGGAGCCAGCAGGCCCTGCGGGGGCAAACGTTTTGCTCGTGGGAAGGTGTGGGGGGGGGAGGGGACTGAAGCAAGGCGGGAGGAATAGCGGCAGAAATAATACCCAGCGCCGAAGGGCGCAGTCCTAGGCAGGCTTAGGGGGGGAAAAGTCCTACAACTCCCAGCATGTCCCAGCCACGCACAGTATTGCAGCCTTAAAGTCTTTTTAAATGCCTTAAGGTGCAATCCTATGTAGGTTTGGAAATTTAAAAAAAAAAAAAAAAAGGCCTGCAACTCCCAGCCCTGCACATATTGCAATCCTAACTTGGTTTAGACAGGAAAAAAAGGCCTGCAACTCCCAGCATGCCCCAGACATGCACAGTATTGCAGCCTATAGTCTTTTTAAGTATCTTAAGGTGCAATCCTGTGCAGGGTTAGACGGGGGGGGGGGGGAAGTCCTACAACTCCCGGCAGTACTTAAAGTCTCTTTAAATACCTTAAGGCACAATCCTCTTCAGGTTTACACAACAAAAGCCCTACAACTCTCAGCATACCTGGCTGTGGCATGCTGGGAGTTGTAGGCCTTTTTTTGTGTCTAAACCTGCATAGGATTGTGTCCTAAGTAGTATAAGTGAGGTGTAATGGTTAGAGCAGCCTCCCTCCCCCACCCGCAGCGTGGCACTCTCCGGACGTCTTGCACTGCAAGTCCCATCCCCCGTGTGGTGGTTGGGGCTGAAGAGGGTTGTGACCCCAAACATTTTCTCCTTGCAAGCAACCCACTGTGGCTTACGTGGTCCTTCTCCTTTTTATCCTCACAACAACCTTATGAGGTAGGTTAGGCTGGCAGTTGGTTACTGGCTCAAAGTCACTCATGAGCTGCATGGCCAAGTGGGGACTCAAACCCGGATCTCCCCTAACCCAGTGCTCTCCAACCTTGGGTCCCCAGATGTTGCTGGGCTACAGCTCCCAGAATCCTTTGCCATTAGCCATGCTGGCTGGGTATGCTGGGAGCTGTATGCCAGCAACATCTGGGCACCCAAGGTTGGAGAGCCCTGCTCTAACCGCTCTGCCACACTGGCTCTTGTTGGGTTGGGAGCTTAAAGTGAGGGAGTGGGAGAGAATCAGGCATGCAGCTGTGAAAGATGGAATTAAAATGTAATAAAAGGAGCTCGTGTGTCACTCAGTTTTATGAATGGCTTTTAAATGCTGTGTATAGAAAACCAAAGTTAACATTTGTTAGGATTTCACACTGCATTCCCCCCCCCCCAGCACTTTGGAAGGCAGATTATCAATATTAAATAATGGGAAATGGAATGAGCCTGGTCTTATGAATGTCTGCTTGAAATTGTGTGCTCCTTATCCTGTTCCCTTCTATTTTTTCTGGCCCAGGACCCCAATGGACTTCCACACTTTTAGTTTCATTGGCTGTGCTTTTCTGGTTCTTTTTTAATTGTTACAAAAAACCTTATAGCCTACAGCAAAAGGCCAGCACACCGATTCTTAATCTTGCTAGTTGCCTTGGAAGCTTATGTAAGAAGTTGGGGTTTTAAAATAAAGTAAATGGGCTACAACTTGCAGTGTAGGACCCACTTCTATTTTTTTAACTGACTGTCTTCTTGCTTGTGTTTCAAGGGAGGGAAGGGCTGCTGTATGTAACTGGTTGAGTACAGAAGCGTTTTTTGACTGAGGAGCTGTACCTATGGAAACTTCCACTTTTACTTTTAAAGGAGTTGGAGGGCAGTTCCTCTTCGCCTCCTCAGGGTCACCCTCCTTTTCTCTCTAAAAACAACTATGGTTTTTTGTGTTTGCTTCTGCTGTAACCATGTGTTAGGCTTGGGTGTGACCTAGTTTTCCCAATACATAAGTGTATGTAGAAGTGCACTCTCAGTGGTATTAAATATTAAAGTAAAAGTTTAAACTTTAACACATTTTTAAAATGTATTTTTTGTCAGTTATCCCAGTGCCTTTTTTTAAAGCATTAGCCAGAACCCTGGAAGATTACAGCAGATTTAATTCTTAATAGGCATTTGGGGGAAATACTGTGCATGTTTTTCATCACATGCCTACAGTTAAAGGCTAGGCAATTCCTTTTTATGAAAGAAAATTTCAGAGAAACGAGCTGGACAATCCCTGAAGGTGGGTCATGGCCCAGGCAGGCAGCATTTAATAATTCCCACCTCTGAGTACTGAGAGATGCACATACAATTTTTCTCCTACCTGTAATCCATCAACCCCAGGTGTTCATAAAAAGAAAACAACCTTATAGCACAATCCTGTGTGATTTCCTTAGAAGGAAGTCCAAGTGACAGATGATCTACACATGCAAAATGAGGTGAAAGAATTTGGAATGTAGCAGGTCTAGGTATAATTTTTTAATGCTATCCCACATAAAAAATTCCATCCGTATAGTAAATTAATACACTGAAGAGAAGTTTGAGTCACCTCCCTAAGGCGCTCCTTTACTGTATACAGGGAGCTTTTTACATAAACTACAGACCTAATCTGCAGTCTTAAGTGATAACAGTTCAGAGTTTTTCTACACATCATGCAGAATGGTTCAGAGTTCAGTTTACTTCCTTGTAAGTGTGCATAAGGTTGCAGACTTAAAATTTTGTTTCATGCTTTTTTTTTACTGTTAAGACTGTCTGGAAAACAAGCATATGCATATAACTAATTATTAGAGTAGGTATTTCAAAGTTGAGCAAAACATAAATACTTGCTGTTATTCGTCCAGTCTTAATTAGCTGCACCACTTTTTTACCCTTGGTTTCTGCATCCCTGTTGAAATACAGATTGTATGGTACTCAGGGTAGGGTTATGTCACTATTAAAGTGGCAAGTATAACAGACTGAATCTCTTAGAAGTTCTGTCTTCCTCCTCTTGCCTGTCCCATGCAATCACCCTGCTAGGTGCATTTCTTCGCTCTTGTCTCCCTGCTGCCCCCCCCCCCCCCGCAAGTAGCCATACTCTGTGATGAACAAAAAATGGGGAAAGGTATTCACTTACGTTTTGTACACCATCTTGGACTCTTTTTTAAAAAGTGGACAGGTAACTTCTAGCATCCACTTTAACAAAGAATGTCAGAAGCAATGACACTATATACCATTCAGGAAGATTCTGTACTTCTGTCCTTAAATTTCCCCTCACCATGGTCTTGAAGTAACTGTTCTGTTGAGGGTCATCTGCTTTTTTCATGCATAACATAGTAAGTACAAAAGACTCACAGCGCGCAAACTCGAGCACTTTATTTTGATCTCGCCCAGCTTTCCTCCTTACTTTTGAATACAGTACTGTGTATTTGGCCAGAGAGCCCTTGTACAAGTTAGTTTTCTTGCCAACTGTATTTCCCCCCTCCCCAAACAAATAGTGGGTCAGATTACATGCTTGACCTGCTGAAGTTGCATTGCTTGCTTCCCCAGCCTGTGGATAGAGTGCTGCACCATCCCAACAGTAGTCCTTGTGGTCAGGTGAGAGGTGCTACATTATGAGATATGTAGAACTAGTGTTCTCCTATGCCCAACACTCCTTCAAAGCTTTGATCCCCTTATTTATTTATCAAACTTAAATTCTGACTTTTCACTAAACATAGTGCTCAAGGTAACTATCAATAAAATACTGTTAAAATAAAGTTGTAATTAAAATGTTAAAATTAATCAGACAGACACATCTAGTAAAAACACATCAGTAAGAAAAATATCCACCTACTTCAACAGAAAATCAGCTTAGATGCCAAAAGGTTGTCTGAATAAAAATATCCTTGCCAGCCAACAGAGATGGAACTAACCTGACCTCCCATGGTGGTTCCTATCTTTCCCCAACATTAGGTAGAGAGAATACCTGTATTTGTAGTGCCATTGAGAGGGATTCCTGCTTGTCTTGCTTTCACAGACATAAGAGGCAAGGCAGTGAGAGAGGCCTGCCTGGAAGCAAAGGCAAGATGTGTTCTTGCAGGGGCTATAATTCAGCCAGCTTTCAGGGGCCTTTGATCTGGCTTCAGGGTGTTATTTTTCTCCATTCTTGCAGGGATGCAGAGGATGCAGTGTATGGACGGGATGGATATGATTACGATGGGTACCGTCTGCGTGTGGAGTTCCCTCGAAGTGGTCGGGGCACTGGCAGGGGCTGGCGGCGGCGGTGGAGGTGGTGGAGCCCCTAGGGGCAGATATGGACCCCCATCCAGGCGCTCAGAGTACAGAGTGATAGTATCAGGTAAGTTCATTATCTACTTGAGATAAAACAGCTTTGTTTATTTTCAGCTTTGAAAATAGTAGTTTGTCCAGCTAGCAAGAGCATAGAATTATTGATGGGATATGCGTGTAAGCTGTATCAAATGTATTCAAGCCAGGGGGGCAAGCATATTTTGTAAGTAGCACAGAATTTGTTATCCTGCAGATCTTACCTTTCTACTTTAAAAAGTGGTTGTTCGGTCTTGTTGAAAACACAAAAGCCTGTTGGCAGTGGCTCATTTGTGCTTCAGTGCCCTGTAGAATTCCTACTCTGAAGGCGCTTCTACTGCTTCCTTGCAACCATAAACCTTTGCTACTCCAGTCCTTCCAGTTCAGTTTCGTTTATTACGGTCAATGAAAGTAGAATGTATGTAATACACATGCACACTGTGTTTGAGTAGATGAAGTTCTGGAAGGCATGCATAGTACCTTACTAGGATTTCACTAGAAATAACTTGTAACCTGTCTCTTGTTCAGGACTGCCTCCCAGTGGAAGCTGGCAGGATTTAAAGGATCACATGCGTGAAGCAGGTGATGTATGTTATGCTGATGTTTTCCGAGATGGAACTGGTGTCGTGGAGTTTGTACGGAAAGAAGATATGACCTACGCAGTGCGAAAACTGGATAACACTAAGTTTAGATCTCATGAGGTAGGTTTTCCGCTTAACGTTTTGACCAGAATTGGATGCACAGGGTTGCAGTTGGATACAATAGGATTGAAGGTAAGGAGGTGCAATCTCTCTGTTTGCAGCACTAACAAATACAGAAAGCTAGTTGGGTCATCCCATGTTTAAGATGTTATGCAGGGAGATGTGATGCGGCTCCTCTTGGTTCTTGTAAAAAGATCTTCAGTCTGTCAGCATGCCTGCAAAGACAGCTCAAAAGCTTAGACCTTTCAATCGAAAGTTGTGTCTATTTGATAGGGAGAAACTGCCTACATCCGTGTTAAAGTTGATGGCCCGAGAAGTCCAAGTTACGGAAGATCTCGTTCTCGCAGCCGTAGTCGTAGCAGAAGCCGTAGCCGAAGCAACAGCAGAAGTCGCAGTTATTCCCCGAGAAGAAGCAGAGGATCTCCACGCTACTCTCCCCGTCACAGCAGATCACGTTCCCGTACATAAATGATCTTTAATGGTGCTCCTTTTTGTAGAACCCCTCCATGTTGTATGCAGTTTTCCTTTACTCCGTACAGTCTTTCTTTTTAAAAAAAAATAATTTCAAGCTGTTTTACTCAAAATTGGCTAAAGTGTTGAATTGCATTCTTGTATAATATCCCTAGTGAGTATTTGCTCCTTAACATCAACATTCCCTCACGTCTTTCATAAATTGTATTTTGACATGTCCTAGGCAGGGTTCTCTCTAGTTAGTTTGCTGCCCCCACACTCTTCCAACTGTGGTATCGCTGTATAAAATGTCTTTGTTCAGCTATTGTTTCTACAAGCTGGGGATGTTTGGGGATGTTTGGGGTTTAACTTGTCTCTTCTGGGGGAGCTTACATTTTTATCTTGCCTTTTCATGTGTCTTTCTGTAGACATATCTGAAGAGATGGATTAAGAATGCTTTGGATTAAAGGATTGTGGAGCACATGTCAATCATTTTAGGATTGTCAAAAGGAGGATTGAGGAGGATCAGATCAATAATGGAGGCAATGGTATGACTCCAAGTGCTATTGTCACAGATTAAATTGGCAGTATTGACCTTATACTGAGAGATGAATTTAATACACACACCTGCTCTCTATTTTAGGTATGTTTTAGTTAGCTTTAGAATTGGAACTACCCTGAGGGCGATTATGCTAGATGTACCTGTGTGACTCTTCCAGTCCTGGGGGTGTGGGTATACTGAGTGACTGCAGTGAATCAGTTGATTACAGGTGCTACCCAAAATGCAGGTTGTTTCAAACCTGTGAGTATAATCTCAATACTGCTAAAATCTGCATGTCCTCTGTGTGACTGATATAGCATTGCTGTTTCACCTTCTTAAAAGTAATGGAATGAAAGCAGTTATAGTAGCGGGGGGAGGACACCTTTGGGGATTCCTTTTTAAGCCCACCCCCTTCAGATTAAGTCAGAGTTGACTCACTGATACTTCAGTTAACATTGTTACCTTCCAGACTGAGTACAATGAGCTTTTTAGATTAGACATGCAGTAGGTGGATAGCTTTAGCAGCAAATTTTTGCTACTTCATAAAACTTTTTTGGAACCACAAAACCTGTAATTTGCCATATAGGAATTGATATATTGGCATTATCAGTTACCCTGTGTAAATACTAGAATGTTTCCTCCAAATGATTAACATTGCTAAAATCTGAGCTTCACAACTCAAAAGCTTGTTTTGGGGAATTGATAGTTATCGATGCCCATCTTTATTATTCAGTGGCAGACATAACTGATCATTCCCCAGAATCCTATTTTTCATTACGGTATCTAACTTTTTGCCTCCTCTTTTTTGGTTTTGCTGGTTATAAAGGTTTGGATTGGAGAGGGCTCACTGGATCCCAATCCTTGGAGCTGGATCATTGGATTCAAATCATAATGTGGATAGGATAGGGAGGATCATTTGCAAGGATTCATGGAGCGGGATCAGATTACCAGGAACATAGGAGTGGATTCCTGCCCCAACCAAACCGCACTCGTGTGGATTTTTATTCAACTCAATTGGCTATTCCAAAGATTTTTCCTATTTTTGACGATTGGAGCCCTTAAGATGCACGATGGAGTTGTCATTTTTTGGTAAAAGGAGCAAAGCAAGGACCTGGAGAGGTACGCTGGAGCATTCTCCTTGGAAGGATTCAGCACGAGTAGATGGTAAATGTTAAAGGGGAAAAGGGGGGTTTGTTTAAAAACGTTAAACCAATAAGTCATTTATCTAAATTTAAAGACACGAAAGAAATTGGAGTCTTAAGATTAAGTAGGTTTTCAATTGGCTATTGCCTTTTTTCTTTCGACAAATAAAATTTTATAAAAAAGTGCATGGTGGTTCTGTTGTATTAAATAATGCCCTCTTACATTGTCTTGTACCATGATGAATTCAGCTTTTAAGCTCCTCTGGTCCTTGGCCTGGGAACTGAAGTAAAACTGACTGGGCCCAAATGGGTACTCTGTGGTCCATACACTTGCATTGGATCACGGGCAGTAGGCCTATGATGGGAGCAGTCCTGTGAGCCATGAGGAGGGCTGAGAGTGGCCGCTCCTGAAGTTGAGCATCCTGGATCCTACATGGTCATGCAGCTGACGTTCAAAGCAAAAAATGCTGCTGCTGTAGTGTGGTAGAAAGCCGTGTTCAGAGGCTCACACGGCCATGGGTGAGTGCAGGTTTTGGGTAACAAGGTAAGAGCTTCAGACTTCTGTGTGGAGCAAGGCTAGTTGACCAAGCTGATGGTTTAGTTTCATATAAATAGTTCTTGGAAAATGTGAATTGTCCATGGACTATTGTAAGTTGCATAACCTAACATTTCTGCCTCAGACCTCTTTGAAAGCAGAAAGGTTGCACTTTTGGATTAAAAATCCAGTGAGAGAAGTCTCCTGAAAGATTAATAGCACCTGCCCAAGGCCAGCCCGTGAACTCTGGTCTCCCAGGTCCAACGCTGTCCACACTGATGTTTAGTTGAACCTGGTATGGGTTCCATGTTGCTCCTGAGAGAACAAGGCAGTTGATCTTGCTGTCTTAGGGGCACACCTTTCAAAAGTCCCATGAATGAGCCACACGTTTTGGCCTAAATTGGATATTGATCCAGCCTGGCACCAAATCATGATCGGGCTGCTCTACCCACTTTCCATGATAAGCAGTACATCTCGCCACTGAGGCTTCTCATAGCTGAGAAAGGTGGTAAGACAATAATCCCCACAGGCACACATATCCAAGGTATTGCAGCCCAGCAGCCACAAAAGTTTCTAGTTAGCTGACACGAGCTTTGGGTGTATTTTGCATGGAGTGGGGAAGAGAAAAGTTGTGTGCAGTTAATGTTAGTTGTGCAGGTGCCACCTCATGGTTCTCGTAATCCAGAAGTACTGAGGATGCCTATATGGTTGTCCAGTTCAGTCCTTTCTGAGTTTGCTGCCATAAAGCTGTGTGACTTAGGTGCAAAACTTGAAGCAGCAGGAACAGTCAATAATGCCACCTCAAAATCATGACTATATTGGGCTAGTTCATACATCATTGCAGCAAATTGTGCGTTAATGAACCCGTGTTTTGACAGGATGTGCACTGCATGTAAGCTTTATATGGGAAAAAAAGCTACAAACACTATTCATAGATTAACATGATGTCTGGACCTGGACACTGGGTTTATAGGTTAAACAACCCATAGTTAAACTAAGAACAAATTGTAGGTTAATTCTGGGGTTTTATGACTGGGGAGTTCGTAGGTGGTTTATGCCGCCATGATGTGCAGCCAGGTTATTGGGACTAAATAAGAATAAGAGCAGTATTACACTTGGACTGGATTCAGGTCCCCACTTGGCCAAGAATCCCTCTGAGTTTTGGGTCCGTCTCAAACTTGCCTTGCAAGGTTGTTGGGAGACATTTGGTGGTGGGGGAGTATGTTTAACATACTCAGGGCTGCTGAGAAAGCCCTGTTACACTTGGGTGTTAACTACTTGGAATACATCACAACTGCTGCAAAAGCTTATTAAGTTACTGGACTTGAAATGTCTCAATAAGCCCCTTTAAACTGCTACATGGTGAAGCTATATAACTTCATCAAGGCAAGATGCTAATGAGAGACTTTTTTCTTGTTTAGTAACAGCTAAAATAATATAGGCAAGAAATAAACTCTTTAGATGTGGTAAGGGAAGGCGAAATATACCAGGGAAGTAATGTCAGGCCTATAATTATGTCATGGTTTGCTTTTGTATGAAACACCTGGGCCTTTCGCTTCAGGCTAAGGGTTGTCAGCCTTTTATGGTTTTAGTTGCTAGATCCAAAGCCCTAGACTATGACACTTGCTGCATAATAATGGAAATTATAGCTTCCAATAATTGGCCTACGATCAGCTTGCTTGGTGGAAAACAAAGTGATACGGCTAGTTAGATGTTTCTGTCTATGCATGAGTATGGTGGAGAACAGCCTCCCTGGCTGCTTCCTCTTTGCCAGAACTACTTGTCATTGTTCACTGCTAGGGAAGCACTCTTGAGACTTGCCGCCCCCCAACCTGGGACCCTCCAGTTGTTTTGGATTACAACTCCCAGCACTCCTGACAATTGGCTATGCTGAACGGGGCTGATGGGAGTTGAAGTCCAAAACATATAGAAGGCACCAGATTGGCCAAGGCTGTCCTAGACCCCCCCCCATGTCACTTTTTAACCTTCTAAGTAATGCTCCTGAATTGGAAACCAGATAGGCCTTCTAAAGCAGGAGTAGGGAATGTGTGGCCCTCCAGATGTTGGACTTCCCAACAGTCCTAGCCAATGGTGAGGGGTCATGGGAATTGTAGTCCAGCAACTTTTGGAGGACCCCAAATTGCCCACCCCTGCTCCAAAGACTACTGGCTGGCTATAAGCGTTGACTCAGAAGTGAGAGAGTGGTGTGGTTCAAGTTTTTCCCCAATGGGAATTACTTGGGAATACTTCCCAATCTGGTGCGCCCCCTCAGATGTGTTGCACTGCAATTCTCATCCCTTGCCAACATGACCACTGACCATTGGTGGGGATGGTGAGAATTGTAGTCCACATACTGATATCAGTTGGGGAGGCCTTGTTTAGGAAATGATGTGAAATGGGTTAACCTAGCCAATAAAAAGATGTAAATTTGCAAGTAAAATAGAGCACTTGCACTAGGAGGGTAAGCTTTCTAGTGTTGCTGCTTTCTTCCCTTCCGCTCCTATATTGAAGAACTCATTGGTAGAGTGCATATTTTGCACACAGAAGGCCCCAATCTTCAGTCCCCAACATTGCCACCTAAAAGGACCGGGTAGCAGATGATGGGGAAAGACGGGTCTCAAAGCTCTTGGGAGCTACTGCCAGTCAGAATAAACTACTGAGCTAAATAGACGAGTGATCTGACTTGGAACGAAGCAATTATCTCAAGTAGAGTTCTTCCCTTGCCTGAATTTCCACCCTTACTCCAGGAGCAAAGTAGCTAATGCAAACTGGCCTATTAAAACCAAGGTGTCTGCACTTGTCTTGGTTTAGGGACAGCAGAGATCCCAAAGGGGGGGGGGGTCTTTTAGCTGATATATTTAAAGAGCAGTTTAAAATGGA
Organism: Shinisaurus crocodilurus; assembly: GCA_021292165.1. NCBI lineage: Eukaryota > Metazoa > Chordata > Lepidosauria > Squamata > Shinisauridae > Shinisaurus > Shinisaurus crocodilurus. Next base: position 12,323,931 of record CM037886.1, on the reverse strand, counting down.
GCAAGATCACCAGCGAGCACAGTGCATGATCCCTCGGGCAATGTACAGGGTTGCATTTCTTGGAGCAGGGATGCAGAATCCCGGGCCTGGGGCTCACACCCTCTGTGGTTCCTCAGATGGCCATGCCGCCTTTTCCCTCAACCACTGAGCATTTGGGGGTCTCCCAGCTTTTTGTGCAGATTTTTCCTCAGTTCTAAAAGGTTGAAATACCTCTCCAGTTTTAGTTACTGGCAGTGGGAGCTTTCAACTAAAATATGCTGGTATTGTGGCCCCAGAAAGCTCTGAAATGGAATTTGGCCCTTGAGGTAAAACCGGTTCTACTCCCTTGTCTTGGTTCTACTCCCTTGTCTTGGTTCTACTCCCTTGTCTTAGAGTGAGGGCTGGGGTCACCGCATCAGGTTATTTGCCAGTTCCTGATCCCCAACATCAAGCCCATAATAGTGTATATAACCTTTTGTGTCATAGTGATTGACCTCAAAGGAGATGTTCCACACATTTATATAGATTTTCATTTAACTGTATTTTCATTGATTCACTGAAGGGAATCATGAGTTTTAATTAAGATTTAATCTTAGCCAGGCATATTTTTTTAAAAAAAAAACGATAATGAGAATTAAAAATCTGATTTAAATAATTTTTTATCTGCTCTGGCCTATCTCCTCAAAGTAGCTCTTATGTAAAATGAGTTGATCAGAGATTTAAAGCTATATACCAACCTAACCAGTTTGATCTTCCTAATCATGCTCCTGAGGAAATGAGGCCTAATTATTAAAGAGCAGCGTTCTCATTTCATACAATCTTACAAGCCTAGATGGACAAGGCTAAAAAGCTGCTTTAATAGTCCAAGTTCTCCTGGCCAAACCCATTTTTCTTGTGCCCCTCTCCTGATCAAGACAATGTGGCATAATAATATGCCGCAAGCAAAGAGCAGGTATTGCAGGTACGTTCTAAAGAAATATTTTTACAGTTATTTGTTCAGCAACTGGCAACAGATCTGTAAGTCTGAAAAAGATGCAAACAAACGCAGCAGAAGGGAGTGAGAACCTTCCCCAAGGGCTTTTTTGGTCAAGCAAACCTAATGTGTGTAGACATGAAACAAAACTGATTAAAAGAATCATTAACTTTGACACAAGGGGGGGGAGTTAAGTCTTGAATTTACTAAGACTGAGGGAAAGGCAGAAGCTTTCTGTGGTCCAGTAGCGAGTAGATCGACAGCACAGCCACTAATCTATACTTAATAGGTCATATGGGCTGCTTTTAATGTCGATGCAGAGTAGACAAATGCAGCTCTTAAAGCCTTGCTTTACAGAGAGAAAAACATGCCCGGTACTGTGTACCTTGAAGGCAATTTCCAGATCTCAGTGTGATGACATGTGGATCACACCTTTTGTGCTTAACCCTAAAAACAAGTTAGGCCCCATATGCGAATTTCAACTATGAATCCACTGAAAGTTCTTTTCTGTGATTCCCTCCATTGGCTTAAGGAATAAGTCAAAGATGTGAACTATTTTTTTGTCTTCCCAGTTCTGCACCTCATGTCCATTTGCTTGAAACGTATTTTTTTGACCCTGCTGATAAGCTTTCCTTAATCCCCTTCCTTCTCCCGCTCTGTTCCTTCCGCACAAGCTCATTTTTCATTGCTCCTTTTACCCACCAGCTCCCCATGAGTTTCTGGGGCAGTTGCTAGAAGGCCCAACCACAAATGTCCTTTATACCCCAGAGTGATACAGTTTTGTGAACACTAGTTCTCATGGTTGGCACCTGCATCTTGTGCCACGAAGATAAGAAATTACAGGGTGCTTTTAAGGATAACAGGATCTGTGAAGCACTGGCGTTCACAATGCTATATTAATATCTCACCATCTGTGTGTACACCTATCTTAGAGTTACATTGGCAACATACAGCGGTCCCTGCTCCAAGGAGCTTACAATCTCAAATAGGAAATAACTGGGAGGGAGAGGAGGGAATGTAGGCAAATTCCACTTGGTTATACTGAGTGGTGATTTTTGCCAGGCTTACCCTTATGCTGGAATAACTTCTCTCTTTTTTTTGTCAAGCCGCTTTCCAGCTTCCACTTTGAACAAAGTGTTTATGTGAAGACTTCTCTCAAGTTTATTTGCTTCTCCACTGCCATGCACCTCCTACCCTAACCCTTGTGCTTGCTCTAAAACCCCAGTCTCTTCCCTGCCCCCCTGCTATTCCATTGAAAGGATTTGCTACACATCTGTCTCATGTCCGTTATTTCACTTACCTTACAAAGCTCTGCGCTGGATCAATAACTCCCAAGTTCGGGGATTATGTGGAATTGCATGGGTTAATCTTAAATTATCCAAAGTGAGTGTTGAAAGCATTACCCGGGATCTAAATATCTTGTGCTTGTCCAATGGAATTCTTGCATTTTCTTTATGCCACATCACAAATGTGTCTATTTTTAAAACACTTCTAAGTTTCAAGTCCCGTTGGCCAGGTAGAACAGTTTCTGGTTGTTTGGATCCTGGCTTATGCAATGCAAAGGATTAATGGATCCTGACCTTAAAGAATGTGAAGCTATACATACAAGCCACTGCAGTATCTTGGAAAAGTTTGCAATGTATATCTGTACATCTGACAAAGATTTGACTATAGTATCAGCAACAGCTCCTGTGATGTATTTGGGGCTCGGCGGGAAATGAGTGTTGTGAGTTGCTGCGGTTTGGAGGGGCAAAATGTAATGCAGTGGAAAAGTTTTAACAGTCTTGTAAAGAAAACTTAAACTGTAGTGTGTCTGGTTGCTGTTTTCAGAATTCAAAAGTGAAAGATATGTGAGCTAGATTTAAATGGACTCCTGGACTGCATTCTTTTAAGTGTATTGCTTACTATTGTTAATCTGTTTAATTTGCTGTTTTTTCCCCTTCCTGTGTTACTGTTCAGAAAACTTTGAAAATAAACCAGGACAACCAGGAAATGAAATGTGAACTCTCTGGCTGCAATTAGTTTGCAATATCATTTCTGTTAACAGATGACTGAGGCATGGAGTCTTGGAGCCCTGCTGGTGGATGATTTTGCACTTGGAGCCAGGAGAGGATTCCTTGAGGCTTTCCTGCCCAAAGACAGCCCTTCTCCAATGTTTTTATGCCCTTGCAGAACAGTTCACCAGCACAAAGGAGAGGAGGAGACCAGTTTTTGTTTGCTGGATCACAGCCTGGGAAGCTTTAGTATAGAATTTCTCCGCCGTCCCTACCACAGCATTTTCAAGAATCCATACCCACCAAAAGGGAGGGCATTTAGGGACTGCAGCAACCGAGGACTGTAACTGTTGGCTCCTGCTGAACACAAGATGGGGTGGGTTAATTGGCTTTGTTCTACTCTGCAGTGATTACCCTCAAATGCAGCCAGCCTTAAAATCTTTGAGAACCGTACATTGTTGACCGCTGCTACTGCAGAGGAGGGATTTTTGTTGGTTTAGTTCCGGGCCTAGCTATGCCGTCTGGAGAGGACCCAGTAGGTATGGGCGAATCCGTCAAGCTTGATTTTACTCAAGTTTTCATTTTTCCCCATGTTAAGTTCTTTCTGCCCCTGTTCCATATTGGATTGCAAATTATTTTTTAGTCTGCATGAAAAATTGTATGCATTCTGTGCCACGTTTTTAAAACTGCATGTTTGTATGCTTCCCCCCCCCCCAAATGTCCCCTTTTTGGGTGTATGCTTGAAAATGTATGCATTTCTCACCCATCTCCAGGATCCTGAGGGCAACTGTAACATACAACCCTGGATCCCTGAGCACACAAGTGTTGTGATGTGCATATTTGGATGTGTGCACAAGTCTGTAACGCACCGCTCGCAAACCACTAACTTCACATGCAACTCCTTAAGCATATAGGCAGATGCATCCCACTGTGTAAAACACTGCCCCACCTTATTTTTACTGTCCCTTCAGCTCAAGCAAGAGAAAGAATGTCACTGTAGGTACAGCACTGCTTCTACCAAATGCTCACGTGGTACAAAATCACACGATCCTTGGTAGATGCTGGACTTGAACCAGGACACTAAAGTACGGCACTAGCTCTCCAGGCACCACACAATTCTCAGAAGTGGTGTAATTTGTAAATCAGTCTTGGGTTTGTTTCTATTACATCTGTGGTTGTGGATCTTTTCATTTCCTGTACAGCTTGAAACATGCAGCTTTTAAGCAAAAGCTGTTATTTTTAATACTCCAATAACAGTGCAGTGCACCAGAATTTCTCTTAAGGCATTGCTCTGGCTTAAGAAACTAGCTTCCTCCCACCGTCCTCCCTGTTTTTCTATAGGTTGTGAAACCAGCCCATTGAAAACTGCAAGTGCTTGGCATGAAGTATGTTTTTTTAAAATTGATGGCCGTCTCAGACCATATATTTTGAATAGCTGCAGAACTTCACAGTTTTGGGAAAACGTGTTCTAAAGGGAAAGGGGGCTTTCTAATGAGATCACATCCACATTCTGATTCGTAACAGGCATCATGCAGGTTGCATGTGCCCCCCCAACCAATCCTTGTGTGCAGTTCCTGCTGTGCTGCCAAGTTTGGTGGGATGGTGGCAGGAATGTGGCCCATGGGGTGGGGCATGGGTGGAAAGTGGACTCTGAAGATGCCCACCTCCTGTTGCAATAGTAACTAAATGAGATTGTTCTCTGAGATTCACTCTGCAGGCCATGACATCCAAAGCTGAGCATTGGCTTGGTTCTTGGAGGATCTTGGGCATGTTGAATGGCTTGAAAAACCTTCCCAAGTTCTCCCCCTTTCTTGTTTAACATACAGAGTATAAGCCAATGTAGGGCACAAAATTCCTATGCCTGTTTAGGCAGGAAAAAGTCCTACAACTCCCAGTGTTCCCCAGCCAGCCATGCTGGGAATTGTACGACTTTTTCCCCTGCCTAAACAGGCATAGGATTTTGCGCCCTTAGCTGAAGTGAGGAAGCTGTAGCAGAGGGAATACTGTTGATTTTAATGCTGAAAAGATTGTGATGTTCTGGTGGGGAGGGAAATGCTTGAATCTAGATTCTGTGGCCAAAGATCAAAAGAATAGCCAGTTCCTCAAGCCCCCACAGGAGTGAAGTTTCTCAACAGTTCTTCTACACTGCATGTCAGACCACTTTGGAAATTGAATGGTGCTTTGAAGGGTAGTTTGGCATGGTGGGTGGAGAGATGTATCAAAAAGTAAAACGAGAATTGCTCTATGCGTGTGCAAATGCCACCCCAAAACATATGTGAAGCCTTTAGTCCTCATCCCTTACTAAAAAACAACTCGAAGACTGCAGATGAGTGGAAGGACTGCTTCTGCATTGGCTTGGTCTGTACCTACCCAGTGGCCAAATCGGTCTGCTTCCGATTGGTGTCATTTCTGCACGTGTTCGCTCATTCTGTTCCATACTGTTTCTGTACTTTTGAATACAGTATATTTTATCTCAAATAATGCATTTTTAAAATGCTTTTTGATATGTAATTTGAGCCAAGGACTGTGCCCACAGCATTGGGAGACAGAAATCGAGCGGATAAGCTACATACTTATCTACACATTGGCCTGGGTGGTGTGAGTCTGGCCAATTCATATCAAAATTTGCAAAGATCAAATTCTTAAAGCATTCTTAGCCTTCATCTCCCAGAATCATTTGGTAGAATGGGACTGTACCACTTCAGGCTGCAAGAATCACATTTATGAATGCTCCCCTGCATTTAAAAACAACAAAGACCTTGCACAACAGAGTGTAGGCTCTACTAGAATATTTCTCCCCCGTGCTATCTTTTTACTTGCAGAGAGGTTTTAGGAGAGGGAGTATTTTTATAAAGAGGATCAGCATTCCTACCTACATGTGTAGCCTCCTGCTCTCTCCCTCTGGAAAAAATGTACCTGAACTATATTGCTGAATAGAAAGGACTAGATGACTGCAGGTGGATGCAAAAGGACTGCTGTGCGTTGGCATCTTGAGCACCAGCTAGAAGGTAAGCGCCTGGAATGGGACTGCACCACTCGCTGCCCCTCCACACACAGGCCTGCCATCAAAATGTACTTTTAAACACCTGGGTCTGGGGGAGCTGCCTGGAAGCTACCTTAGTTTTCCCTAAATACCCCAATGTGGCATCACTCTGGAGCAATGTTGCCACCAGAGTGACCCACCGATGGAGGGAGGGCCCTGCATATGTGTGCACAGAATGATGTATCCCTAATTCCATTGTACCTATGTGTGGATGTTAATGCTAAGCAGCTTTGGGATCCTATTTTGGCTGTAAAGCAGGGCATAAATAAAACAATATAACACATATGACTGCATTTGCACATATTCTTCCCCTCTTGCCTTTTCCTCCCTCTGCTGTTGAATTTTGCACTGTAATCTTGGGAAGAATTTATCTGCTTCTGTTTTATGTTCTGTGGAACCATCAACATGAATGGTGCTGTGAATTAATCATAGGTTAGAATCAAAAGAGCTATTGCTATGTTTTGAAGCTGGTCGATTCTTACCATTTCCCCCACCCACCGCACACTCCCACCTCCAATCGTCCTTCCAAGAAGTTGTTTTCCTCCCTCTTAAACCTCTGGAGTGGCTGTGATGCTTCATCATGCACAAATGTGAGATCCTTTTGAGGCTTCTTTGTACCAGCACTTTTCATTCTCTTCCTCCTCCCTCCCCCACCCTCCAATAACACGTGAGGATTTTTGAAAGGCATGTAACTTGGAATTCCACAGCTGTTTCCACTTTGCAGTGTGACAACGTAGTACAGTCATTCCCGAGGACATGCTAATGCTGTGAAAAGAACTAGTGGGCGGCAAAGAATGAATATTGGACGCCTCTAAACCAGCTTCCACAGCGGGTGGGTAATGGATATCTCTGTGTCCTGTGTGGTTGGATCATTCAGTGGCTCCCAGTAAAGCAGACGTGGGTATCCACAAGACTCCTGGTCCATTTATCTGGAGATGCTGGCCATTGAATTGGTGACCTTCCACGTGCAAAGCAGGTGCTTGAACATGGTCCCCGCCCACCCTTTTGTTGTGCAATCATGCTTGCCTATTTCATGGTATTTTACAAGGCCCATCTTCAATTTGTAAGCTGCCTCCTGTGTTTTCCCACCATATAACGGTGACTTAATTTATTATTTGTTGTATTTTTGGATCGCCCATCTGGCTGGCAAACCAGCCACTCTGGGCGATGTACAACATAATAAAATACATTTAAAACACATGATATAAAATATATTTAAAACAGTATAACTTTTAAAATCTTAACCCACCCCATATTCCCGCCTGAATAACCATGTTATTAGTGAGCGGCGGAAGCTCAACAGAGGGGGGGCATGGCGGATGTCACTAGGGAGAGAGTTCCACAGTATGGGGGCCGCCACAGAAAAGGCCCCCTTTCTAGTCCCCACCAGTCTAGCTGCTCTGGCTGAAGGGACAAGGAGAAGGCTGTCTGTGTCAGATCTCGTTGAGCGGCCTACTTGGTGTTGCTGGAGATGCTCCTTGAGATAGACTGGACCGGAGCTGCATAGGGTTTTAAAGGTCAAAACCAACACCTTGAATTCGGCTTGGCAAGCAACTGGTAGCCAGAGTAGCTCCTTGAGCACTGATGTGATGTGATCCCGCCGGCGGCTGCCTTTAACCAGGCGAGCCACCGCGTTCTGTACCAGCTGTAGCTTCCGAACCTTCTTCAAGGGTAACCCCACGTAGAGCGCATTACAGTAGTCTAGGCGAGAGGAGACCAAGGCATGAACCACTGAAGGGAGCAGATGATTAGGAAGGTAGGGGCGCAGCTGCCATATCAGATGGAGTCTAGTTTCCCATGTGAAAACACGAAATCCCAGAAAGACTCAACAAGCCTGTTTACAGCCATTCTGTCCCTTCCATGTGTAAACAATGTGCTGCAGCTGGTGAAGTGATACATATCACAACAGGAAGGGGCCTACCCGGTGAAGTTTTTGTTGTGCAATCATGCTTGCCTATTTCATGGTATTTTACAAGGGCCATCTTCAATTTGTAAGCTGCCTCCTGTGTTTTCCCACCACTTCCATCTTACCAGAAAGAATCCATTCCGGAGGAAACGACATCATAGCTGCATGATGCCTTTGGACTAGTCACTTGGGCCTCCTCAATTGTGTGTGGGGGTGTGTGTGTCAAAATTGTTCTGTAAAACCACGGTCTGCTACAGCCATCTAGTGGGGAAAATAGAAAATGTGGTTCGTTCATTCATTCATTTATTACATTTCTATACCGCCCACTGGCCAAAGCTCTCTGGGTGGTTTACAAAAATCAGAGCCCTAAAGTACACCTTAATAAAACAATATAAAACCTTTTAACGTACAGAAGTTTAAAACAACTTGAAGCAGCTACAACAGTAACAATAAAATGCCACAACTTGATAAAAACAACTTGCATTAAAAGGCCCCATCACATGCTGTCAAATGTCTGGAAGAAGAGGAAAGTTAACCTGGCACCAAAACAAAAAGATGACAATGTTGGCACTAGGTGGAGCCCTCTGGGGAGAGTATTCCACAATTGGGGGGGGGGGGACCACACAGAAGGCTCCCTCGTTGCCATCTTCCAAACATCCCTTGTATGAGACACTCAGACAAGAGCATCAGATGTTGATCATACTGTACACGTAGGTTCATTGACAGAGGTGCCCTGTCAAGTATTTCGATCGTAAGCCATGTGAGGCTTTATAGGTTAAAGCCAGCGCCTTGAATTGGGATTGGGAATGGGAATGTGCAGGCAGCCAGTGCAAGCAGGCCGCAATTGGTGGTTCTATGCTCAGACCGTCTGGTCCCTGCTATCAATCCGACTGCCACATTTCACACAAGCCCCAGCTTCTGAACAGTCTTCAAGGGCAGTCCCACATAGAGTCAATTGCAGGTTACAGAGCATAGACAACTGAAGCCAGGTTATCACTGTCCAGATCAGGGCGTGGCTAGTAGAAGACGCTCTGTGCCGCTTGAGGTCACCTGTTTCAAGTATCTAGGTGTCATTTTCCAAGCTTCTAGAAGGAAAACTGCACAGGTTAAATATGCTTCCACACTTGCCAAGAAAAGCACAGCGGCAATCCTGAGGTTTTTCCGGTCGCGGGGAGGGAATTTCATTCCAGCTGCAATTAAATTGTTTCTGGCAAAACCGAGAGCGCAACTGCTATACGGAGCACAATTGGGTTCTTTTTCAAATTTAGCTACGTACGAAAAAATACAATCGGGCTTCCTAAGGTCACTATTTTTGACACCCAGATGCATCCCAAATGGGGTTCTGCGAATGGAGAGTGGATTACTCAGAATTGAAGCTATTGTGTGCCAAACCACCTTATCCTATTGGCTTAAACTTAATTTGACTCCAACTGGGTTGCTCCCCCTAATATTACAAGATAATTACCAAACAAAATGGTGGAACACCATAGATAACAAATTGCACTCATATGGTCTCTCTCCTGAATATTTGCTAAATTTAGGATTGGAGAAAGCAAAAGATATTATAAAACAATGGATCTGGGATATAGAACTTCAAAATGACTTAAGTCAAAGCATATATATTTACCGCTCCCCCCGAGATATACAGAATAGAGGGCCTGCGGCTTATTTAAGTTCTCTTACCTATTATAAATATAGATGGGCATTCTCTAGGGCTCGCTATAATGCTCTCCCCTCAAAGTTTCTAGAAGGCAAATTCCCAAATATACCAGTCGCTCAGAGGCTGTGCCCATGTGACTCAGGGGAGACAGAGACAATTACACATGTCCTTTTATACTGCTTGTTCTACTTAGATGGCCAGTCAAACTTGATCCATCCCTTGTTACATGATTTTCCAGGTAACACTGATGAATTTTACACCATGCATTTACTTGCGGACAGAGACCCTTCTATAACATATAAAGTTGCCAAATTTTGCTTTCTGGCTACAAGAACACGCCATACACTTATAACTTCTTAGGCTTTGTCTGAAGCTGTGAGAAAGGGCCAAAACCCTGCTCTGTCTTCCTCATATTTAAGTGTAATTTTATACTGATATTTTGTTTTTATTGTATGCCATCCTGATATGGTTTACTGAAGGACAGCCTAAAACTTGGTATTGTACAAATTTTGTGTATCGTCTGTTTATGCTGGTCTTGGACCGTAATAAAGATTTGATTTGATTTGACAAAGATGGCTCCAGGAGAACCCCCAAGCTACAAACCTGCTCCAAAGAGAATGCAACCCTATCCATCCAGTCAGAAGAATGCTCTAACAGCATCTTGGTCTTGTCTGGATTGAGTTTTAGTTTATTAGCCCTCATCCAGTCCATTGCTGCAGCCAGGCACTGGTCTAGAACATGTAGTTTTTGAGAGCACATGTGACATAAGGAAGCACAGAACTTCCTTCTCTCTCAAACTCAAAGTCCTAGTTTAACTGCTTAACCACAAAAAACCCCTGTTCAGAACGTGCCACCTTTTGCTTTAATGCTGCTGCTTTGGCTCCAGTCCAGTGTACCTCACTCAATCTGGGTGATGGGTACCTAGATACAGGGAAATAGGTTTCCATAACTACCCTAAAGCAGGGGTGTTGAACCTCTTACAGGCAGAGGGCTGAATTCCATTTCAGAGGAGCTCTCATCCGTTTTGGGTAAAATTCTATAGCTGAGGTAAATCGGGCGGGAGCCCCTCCCCCATCACGCATGCTCCTTAGCGTGGCTCCCGCCCGTCTCCTCAGTTCCCTGAGACCACCTATTGCGACCCTCGGGACCAAGGATAACATTCACAATTTCGATACCAATGCCTTGATACCAATGTCCATCTCGAGATTGAGATAAAAATCGTTTCCATCCAACCTCCATACGGATATCCATCGAACTCGATACAGACACCGAGAGGGGAAGGAGGGCGGGTTGTGTGAATGCACAGATGACCACTCGAAGAACTCGAAGAACTACAGTTACAGGTCCTTTGTGGTCTCTGTGCATCACACACATATGGGTAGAGTAGCAAGCTGACTTACCGGAAGTGGGTTGGTGTTGGTAGTCAGTGAGTAATCGATGAAAGGACCGCCCTGCCGAATGCGTTCTGCACCCTGGCTCGAATGTCGAGGGAGAAGACCAAGTCGCCGCCCTGCATAGATCCGGCAAAGGGACTCCCCTCCCGAATGCCGTTGATGTCGAAAGAGCCCTGGTAGAATGAGCTCTCACGGATCCTGGCAAGCTGTGGTCAGTGAGTTGATATGCCAGTTTAATAGTGTCCACTATCCAGGACGACAGTCTTTGCTTGGACACTGGACAGCCTACTTTAGGGGGACCATAACAAATGAAAAGTTGTTGAGTCTTCCTAATCGATTCCGTGCGTGCCTTGTAGAAGGCAAGTGCTCGACGTACATCGAGACCGTGCAGCATTCTTTTGATAGAGATGGAAAGAAAGCAGGAAGAACAATGTCCTGCCCTAAATGAAAATCAGAAACCACTTTTGGTAAAAAAAAAAATCTATGTCTGGTCTGAGGGCAACCTTGTCTTTGTGAAAAGTCGTATAAGGAGGATCGATCTTCAGAGCGCACAGTTCACTGATCCTCCTGGCTGATGTTATTGCTACTAGAAAAATTGTTTTAAATGACAGTAACCTTAAGTCCGTTGTTGCCATAGGTTTGAATGGCGCTTTTGTGAGAGCTTTTAGAACCAGCGGGAGATCCCATCCAGGTACTAAGTTTCTAATCGGAGGCCGTAGATTCTTGAGACCTTTCAAGAATTGTTTTACTAATGGGTCTGTAAATAAAGATGCTCCAGACTATGTTGTCTGGTACGCTGTTATTGCAGCCAAATACACCTTGATGGAAGAGAATTGTAGGCCATGAAGCATTAATGAGTGCAGAAAATCAAGAATAACGGAGATTGAACATACATTTGGATCTTTGTGTAAGGCAGTTACGAAGGTAGTAAAAACCTGCCCATTTTCTAGCGTAAGACATCCTCCTTGAAGGCTTTCGTGCTGCTAACAGAACTTCTTTAACAGCAGAAGAAAGGTCTGTATCTTGAGTTATCTGATCCTCCAAGCCATTAGGCTTAATGACAGCAAATTCAGATGCATCACCTTGCCTTGATGTTGAGTCAGTAGATTGTTTTGAATTGGTAATTGAAGATAATCGCCTTGAGAGAGACTGAGAAGGTGAGAGAACCAAAGCTGAGGAGGCCACCATGGGGATACTAGGATGCAGTTTGTCCTGTCTAGAGATATCTTTGCCAGCACTCGAATTAGAAGTGGAATTGGTGGAAACAGATAGAAGAATTATCTGCTCCAATCCATCATGAATGCATCGGTTAGCGATTTCGGGTCCGATTGTGCTCTGCTGCAAAATAGAGGGCAAGCTGCATTTCGCTGGTGGCGAACAAGTCTATAGCTTGGCCGACCCCATCGTTGGAAAAGTGAGTTGAGTACTTTCTGGTTCATCTTCCATTCATGCGACTGACTGCACCGACACCCTGCTCAGTGCGTCTGCCAGTACACTGGACTCCCCTGCAATGTGGATTGCTATGAAAGACATTCTTCGAGGTAAAGCCCATTCGTACATTTGTAAGGTTAGACGGGTTATGCGCGTCGATCTCGTGCCCCCCCCCTTGTTCAGATAAGCGACAACTGTCGTGTTGTCGGTCGCAATTTGGATGTGGCAGTCTGAGAGATGATGTACTAAAGCAGTGTTCTCCAACCTTGGGTCCCCAGATGTTTTTGGCCTACAACTCCCAGCATGCCCGGACACTACGCTCAACATCTGGGGCCCTCCTCCGACTGCCACCTCCAAGAGAGGCTCGGTTGGTGGCAACGAGGAGGAGGGCCTTCTCGGTGGTAGCCCCCCAGTTATGGAATCAGCTCCCCACTGAGACCCGCCTGGCGCCAACCTTACTATCTTTTCGGCGCCAGGTTAAGACTTCCCTCTATGCCAAGGCATTTAGTTAGGAGCTTGGAATAGCACGGGGGGGATTGTCACTTGTAGGCTCAGTTTTATTGGCTTTTGTATTGTTATTTTAAACTGTGTTTTAAATTTGGCTTTTAATTTTTTAAACTGTTTTGTATGTTTTAATGTTGTTTTTATGTATAGAGTGTTGTGAACCGCCCAGAGAGCTTCAGCTATGGGGCGGTATATAAATGAAATGAATGAATGAATGAATGAATGAATGAATGCCCCAGCCAGCGTAGCTGGCTGGGGCATGCTGGGAGTTGTAGGCCAAAAACATCTGGGGACCCAAGGTTGGAGAACACCGTACTAAAGCTTTTAGTGCCTTCCATACCGCCATCAGCTCTAGCCAGTTGATATGAATAGAGTTTGGGGTGGGCCCAAAATGCCAACATATTTTAGCTTCAATTTCTTACTGCCAGTAACGAGACCTTTCCATCTTTTAGAAGGGGGATGAAACTGAACAAAAGCCGGGAAGTTACCCAATTGAGCCGTGGTTGAAGGAAAGTGGAGGGTGGGGGCAGAGGAAGGATCATGTCTAAGTGGGAAACCCCAGAGAGTTGGATTTGGCCCTGGGGTTTGAGGTTCTGCACCCCACTGCCCGAAAGCATGATCTACAATTTAAGGCCCCATCCTATGCATGTTCAGACAAGGTGGGGAGGAAAAGTCCGACGACTCCCAGCATTTCCCCAGCCAGCATGGCTGGCTGGGGAATGCTAGGAGTTGTCGGACCTTTTCTTTCTAAACATGCATAGGAGTGCATCCTTAGTCTCCATTTCCCCTCCCCCTTCATGGTAATAAGGTCGCAACCTGGGCCTTTGGAGTGGACCTCTGTAAAGCCTGCCCTTTCCCCCCTCCCCATGCTAGGGCCGCCGTATGTCCTATTTTACAGAGGCGATCCTCTATTTGTAGGCATCCTCGGTTTGAAGGGCTGTCCAGTCATAGTGTGGTTTAAAGAGAAAGGACATGAGGAGGACAAGCAGGCCTCTAGAAGTTGCCCATCCGCAATTTAGCACCTGGCCAGTATGTGTTGTATTTCTGTTTGCTTTGTAGCGGTTATTCCCAAATATGCATCGACACACACAAGAGTTAGCTGGTACAAATGTTATGCGATTCGGCACCCCCTTTTGGGGAGATGCATAAGTGGTGGTTGTCGCTTGGGCCTCAGCAGCCGCCTTGAGCGCCTCGCAGCAAATGCAGGCTACAAATGCCATGTACAAATTGCCGTGCGCACCGTGCCACAGGCACCCTTGAGAACATGCCCAGCTGAAGCCATGGCTCGGGCTTTGGGGCTGCCACTGGGGCGAAGAAGGGAGGTCTCAGCGGCCACCGGGCAGGTGGGGTCTGTGGGGAGCTGTAGGATTGCGTGCCGGGCTCGGCCAGGGCCTGTTTTTACCGCCTGAAAAGTCCCCGGCAGTTGGCCTGGCCTTGCGAGACGGCTCTTGTGCGCGCCAACGCTGCGGCCTGTTTGTCTGTGTCTAATGAGAGAGACAGGCGGCAGAAAAGGCTGTTTTATAGGCTGTCTCGAGAGCTTTTCATGCGCCCCCCCCCCATTCCGTGGGACAGGGTAGCCTGTAACTGCCCAGCGAGCTCCCTTTGTGTAGCAGCTGCGGCTCCCCTCTGTCCCACTGGCCGGGCGGCTGCGAGAAGGGTTTCTTGTTTCCAGTGGAATTCTAGCCATCCGCACTAATCTTCTGCTCGCCTTTGATGTACCCCGTGAATCCCCGCCTTTGTCCTCTTCCACTCCAGGGGCCTCCTTCTCGCAAGAAATATTTCTTTGCCTTCCCTCCTCTTTACTTCGGGAGATTCCTTTTTGCTGAGAGCCCCAAGCTGGTGCCTTGTTTTCTATTGTCCGTTCTTTTTCTTCTTCTTCTTCTTTTTGCACACGGGCACAGATACAGAGAGAGAGAGAGAGAGAGAGAAACAGCTGCCGTGCTGCTACTGCCGCCCGCTTTGCCATCATGAGACAGACAAAAATGATTCACATTTTAAGTGATGGAAAAGACAGATCTGTAACAGGAGACACAGACACATCTGACCCACGAGGTGCAGTGATCGGGATGTAGGCCCACTGATATGAACCAGAACAGTGGAGATGAGCCATGGAGAACTTCCTGCCCCATTTGAATGAGTAGGGAGAAGTTGCAATCTGGATTATTCTCCTTTGGGCATCGGAATGCCTTGGACCATCCCTACGCACAGAAACTGTACTAACCTACTCTATATCAGACCAGATTTCTAATTCCCTTTTTGTCCTGTAGGTTTGGGTAAGCCGTGCACGTTGGGGACCTCCTCCCCAACCTCCCACGACCCCGCCTTGACAGTTCTCGTCATTTCCGAGTCGCTGTCAGCATTCCCCATCTTCTCCACTGAGGTAGGCTCCTCCTAGTGAAGAAGGTCAGTGTTACCTCTCAACTTTGCTAATTATTTGTCAGGAGCCACGGGAACTGGGACCAGGACCCCAGAGACAGGACCAGCTCCAGGGCTGAGGGGCCCCTCGGCAAAATGCCCTCTGATGGGCCCCCTCTGATGCTTTCCCTGGCACTGGCTGGCAAGGAACCATTTTAATTGTCCAAACTGCTCCCTATGCAGTGTCGCTGTGAGGCACTGCTGGGAAATTTAAATGGACATCTCTTACCTCCCACCAGGTAAGGCAGTGAGTGGCAATCAAGGCCCAAATATCAGTCATGGAGGCAGCTGCATGAGGGCCGGAGACTTATGTTGTCCTTGTGATATTGGCTTGATTTACGAATATACAAGCAGCAGAGCATGGGGGGAGGCAAAGACGCACCAACAAGCAGAGGGCACAGCTGCTAATCCTGCAAAGTTATCAAAACAGCGGCTCCCTCCAGCTAAAACTTTCTCGTTCTTTCTCTCCCCTTTTATTCCCTTGTTCCAGGGGTTGCAGAGAGATGGTTGAAACCCATACCTCAGGTTAATCTTTTTATTAGAGGTTGTTTGAATTGACCAGCTAAAAGATATGCAGTGAAGCATCATATGTCGTCCCCCCTGGAAACACATATTTATTATTTTATTTTATTATTTATTATTTTATTTTATTATTTTATATAGTATGGGATGCAAGCCCTTTTCGGTGTGAGAGGGCGACAGCTCTAGGATCTAGACTGAGAGAGTGGATGATCCAAAGAAAGAGAACGTGGCAGGCCCAGCCCAGGCCCATCTCTTTCGGCATAGTAGGGTTCGGCAAGCAAGCACGGTACATATAATGGTTCCTGAAATGCAAGGTTGTAGACCGAGTGAAAAGCAGAAAGAAGACTGGACACTATGGCTAAGTAGGAGAGAGGTTGCTTTGGGAGCATCGGGTCCTTCACTGCGCACAAACCAAGAGTTGAGCCCCATCGTGCACGCACAGATACAGAGGGAGAAAACGCACTGTTGCAAGGAATTCTGGGAGTGCAGCCTCTTTGATCAGATGGTGCCATTCTTTAAGTTGGCCAAATACCTTAGCCCAGGCTCTTGCCCCTCCCCAGGCCTACAGGCACACAGTCGACCCCTCCCTGCAGGGATCCAGGTTCACTGCCTCTGAGGGAGACTTAGTGCCGGGGCCCCCCGATCCTTCTCCCTGTCAGAGGAGCAGCTAGGAGTAGCTCAGATCCTAAGGACAAGACGTATGACACCCCAGAGGTTCCAACTCAGTGGCAAAGTTGGTTCAGCTCTCTATGGGGGTGTGTGGGTATAGATTTCATAGATCGTAGAGTTGGAAGGGGCCTGCAAGGCTATCAAGTCAACCCCCTGCTCAATGCAGGAAACTAGAGGAGGGGTCTCCCATCCAAGTCATAACCAGGCCTGACCCTGCTTAGCTTTCCACACTCAGACAAGCTGAGCCAGCGTAAGCCACAGGCCTGCATTGTAAGTCAGACCTGTTTCTGGGATCCCTTCCCTTGTCGCAGGAGCATCTAGAATTGGCTCCAATCCTTCCCTTGTCTGAGGAGCATACTGTTGGGGGCAGCCAGCGGTCCTGTGTGATTGCAGGACCAGGGCCCCGACACTTAGGCTGTGCTTGTACATAATGCTAAGTCATGGTTTATGTTAATCATGGTTTGTTGCTTTAGCCATGAATTGTCTTGCAGATGAGCAAACAAACAGTGGCTTGTTTCCCTGTTTCTGGTTTGTGTCTCTCCTACCTGTTTGGCCAACCTTCAGAGCAGGTTTCGTTTTCAGGCTGCTCTTGCTGGGAGCCTCTGTTTCAGGATGAACAGCAACATGAACAAGCCAGGGATAAGCCATGGTTCTGGGTTCAGAGATCACAACAAGCCCTGGCTGAAACAAGCCACACTTCGTAGACCAACAACAAACCATGGCTTCTCCTTGTGGTTGGTAGCTGGTTAACAAGCCATGGTTTGCTTGCAGGCAGGGCCGGTGCTACCATTAGGCCAACTAGGCAGCTGCCTAGGGCGCAGGGCTAAAGGGGGCGCCAGAAACGCCTTGAAAAAAAAACACAGCGCTCTCAAGTGGGGGGGGGCGCTAAATATCTGATCTTGCCTAAGGCACCAAACTGCCTTGCACCGGCCCTGCTTGCAGGGCTGGGTTCAGACACAATGACAGGTCTTTCTGGCATGGAAGGGTGAAACAAAATCCCGGCAGATGTAGCCCAATGTATTTTGATAAGCTGCTTATCATGAGCCGCTTTGGGCATAGCATACTGTCGAAAAACATCTGATAAATAAGCATATAAACTAAGGTGGTGGGATTGGGGTTAGGGTTACCAACTTACTATAACAGCACCTTTTCTACAGATACTAGGCAGCAAAAATGATGATCTCCATGTCATGATGAGCTTTACCTGCTGGATTTTTGCAGTTCTATGTGCTCCTAAATGCACAGGAATAATCCAATCCAGTTTTGTTTTGGCCAGTTGGCAACCTGCCTTGAGCACCATTTTAATGAAAAGGCAGGATATAAAATATATATATTTTAAAAACCCAGAAACCTGGGGAGAGAGGACGTATGTTGCCATATTTGCCAGAAAGTTTGAAAACAAAAAAGGTGGCTGCACAGCTTACAAGCTAAGGCAAAATAGTCAGCAATGGTACTGGATTTTGACCAGCAGAGACATGATCTCAAATCCCTATTCAGCCATGGAGATCACCAGGAGACTTTGGGCCAGTCACTCTCTGTCAGCTTAGCCTACCTCAGAGGGTTGTTGTGAAGATAAAGGGGTGGGGAACTCCTTAGAGGTTAGATGTGAGATAAGTGTAATCAATAACTTTATGTATTAATCCTACTTCTGCCAGTTATGGGGAGGGGCAAATAATAAGTTTCTGAAGCCCCACACTGAAATTGCTAGTCTGCCCCATTAAGATTTCACTTAAGTTTATTGATTCGGCCTTAAGAGCTATAACCCTGCGGGATTTTTTTTTTTTAAATGAAAGCAAATGCAAAACTAGACGAGATGTCATCCGTGTAACTGACCATTGGGGCGCAATCCTATGGCCACTAGACTCTGTCTAGATGTCCGTGGAATAATCCGGAGTCCCAGATCCGAGCTCGGAGATGCGTTCCGAGGTCGGAGCCAGGACTCCGATTTCAGAGCGCCCTCGCAGCTGGCGCGGTTCTTTCTGTGCCGTCTGCGGCTCCAAAGTTGCAAGACTGACCTCAGAGCCAGCGCTGGGTAGGCATTCCGGGGAGGGGGCAGAGAAGGAAAGGAGTGAGGCACCTCCGTGCTATGAGGAATCCTGGCAGTGCCTCAGCCTCCCTGCAAGCCAGAGGAAAACATTTAGACAGCTGTCTAAGTGTTTTGGAGGGCATTTCCATCTTTGTGGGGAAGCGTTGCAAAAACTGCCACTGGGGGGGGGGAGGGAAGCCTGGAGGCAGTCCTTTCCTCTGTGGTCCTTCCCTCCATGATTGGATGCCCATAATCCTCCAAGTTTGGAGGGTTGTGGGCACCCACATTGGATTGCACTGTTAATTGCAGAAATGTCTATTTATTTATTGTTGGGACTTGAAAAAGATGCTAGGAGAGGATATATTGTTGAGTATTATCCTTCCTATCTCACCGTTAGTGAGATCAGCAGAGTAGAGCCCCTTTCCAGCTTAAAAGAAGCTTAGATTTGGCTAGTGTTAGCCAGTTAGCATTTGGTAATCCAGGATGCTTTAAGGCGGAGTGGATTTCCCTGGTTTTGCCCCCTTTTCTCTCCCTCAGAACAATAATCAGAGACAGTCTTGTAAAAGTTAAAAGTAAAATTTACTCACTCAGATCATGCAGTTTCACTCAGGCAGGCTTAAAAGCGTTTCTTACAGTTGGTTACAGTACATTTGGAAATACTTGGGGTATACTCTGGTTACATGCTGCTGCTAGTACAACATGGAGGCAACAACTCATACAACCACACATTCAGAGACTCAGCAGAAAGAGGAAGAGCTGAAAGCTACGCCCACTTCCTGTTGAGGCTCAGCTAAATATTCAATGAGTATCTTCTAGGGAATCCACCTTAGAAGATACCAGTGATCTTAACCATTTCACCCAACTACCTGGTGAAACATGAGCCATTGGTTTTGACTGCAATTTAAATATCCCACATTTATTAATTTATTTATTTATTTCATTTTATACTGCCCAATAGCTGAAGCTCTCTGGGCGGTTTACAACAATTAACAAGACAGTCCCTGCCCACAGGCTTACAATCTAAAAAGACACGACACACAAGGAAAAAGGAATGGGGAGGGAAGAAGGGGGAATATTAAGGGTGGCCGGGTGACCGGCCAGATGGGCGATTAATAAATATAATAAATTAATTAATTAAAGTAAGTAAAGTAAATTGCTGGCATGGGGAGGGGGAACAGCAGGATCCGGACCAGGACCCTGGTGAGGGGAAAGGCTTAAAGCCCCCATTATTCCCTGTGCTAGGGTCCTGATCCAGATTGCCCACCAGCACACGCTCGCTATTGACTTTTACAAAGCCGTATATTCCATTTCGAATTGTACGAATGGCGTTGTAGACGTGCCCGTAGGGGGGAAGATGCAAACAAAACATAACTGAAACGAGCCTCGTCTTGTTTAGTAGCAAAGTGCTATCTCTGCCTCTTTAATTGCTAACAACTTGGCTTATGAAAGTGAAGCTTTCTGCTGAGTCATCCTAGTAGAAAGCGCAAACGCGTGCTTGGGAAGTCCTCGGCACTGAGTCATAAATCATGCGAACACCTCACCTTGTTTTTGTCTACTCATAAACACTCGCCTCCACCAAGCCAGCTAATTAATTCTTCCATCCACCCACATCCCCAATAGGTTTGTCTGGCATTTCCATCTGGGGGGTGGGTGGGGATGTTGCCAAACTGCCGCTTGCGGGAAAGGATTGAATTCAATTTCGTTTCAAACTTGAGGCTTGCTTCTTTGGCTTTTTGGACGAGGACAGGAGGGCTTGGAGAGAGGATCTTTCCTGGTCATGCAAGTCTTTTGTGAGCCTGTCTAGAGGTTCAAGGTGAACTACAGTGGTAGAGCACATTGCTTTGCATGCAGAAGGCCCCGGGGTTTAATCTTTGGCGTCTCCAGATAGGGCTGGGAAAGACCTGAGATCCCTGGAGAACTTCTGCCAGTCAGTGTACCATAAATAATACTGAGCTAGATGGACCGGTGGTCTGACCCAGGATACGGCATCTCCCTGTGTTCCACATGCTTACAAGCGTCTCTTTGCATCCAGCGGAGGCTGATGGCTCCAATTTCAGTGGGGTGGTGTATCCACCCCGGGTTGTAGTCTGAACTTTTAAGGAGCTATCCATGTTTCTGAACCAAACTTGGGGATAGGGGATAGGGTTCAACACCATGGATAGCTCCTTTAAAGTTCAGACTCAAATCCAGAAGTGGATACACCACCCCACTGACATTGGAGCCACCAGCCTCCGCTGTTTGCATCCATGAGGGCTAGAAACTTGGTGCGTGCTTTTTTCAAATGAAAATCCTGGAGCCAACCTGATATGGGATGTGCCAGGTTCTGCGATAGAGCCGCAGGGCTTTTATTCAAAGGATCCCCGGTAGGACTGGGAAATATTTATATCAGAAAAGGCACACCGGTCGGAGAGCTACTCTGAATTAGAATTTGGCCTTTGGGATGAAAGAGGTTCAGGCACATGCGCTGGGCAGGGAAATGGGATCAGATAGGCAAAGAGAGGTTTCCTGCTTACCAGGGGGACCAATGAAGTGCACAGCAAAATTGTGCATTGTTTATTTTTTTCTGGAAACAACCCTCCACACACAAACATAGAGAGAACATCATGGCAACCGAGGACTGTGCATGCATGCTGCCTTAATGCTGCTGGTGAATGCTGGCAGCAGAGACTAGTGTGAATCCACAGCCAGGCAGGTCTGACTCCGGCCGTCCAGCTGAAGGGGGAGCAAGCGGGCCAAAGGGAAGGAGGGAATTGACCTTGGCGGATGGTGCGCCCTCACGCCACTGCAAAACGCAACGGGGCCCTGGTCCTCCTTGGACTGTGGTTACAGGTGTGCGTATATTGCAGGGGTGAACAACTTCTTTCAGCCCAAGGGCCAAATTCCATTTTTTGAGGAGATCTCAGGGGCTGCATCCCAGTGGCAGATGGAGACAAAAGGCCAGAAGGGGTAGGGTCAAAACCACCAAAAAAATACCAGCACATTTTAGCTGAAGGGCACAATCCTATGCAAGTTTAGACAGAAAAAAAAGGCCTACAAATCCCAGCATGCCTCAGCCAGCATAGCTGGGATTTGTAGGCCTTTTTTTCTGTCTAAACTTGCATAGGATTGCACCTTACAGCTCCAAGTGCCAGTAACTAAGCCTTAGGGAGAGGCATTTCACGCTTTTAGAAGGGGGAGGGAAGTGCACAAAAGCCGGGAGACCATCAACAATTGGTGGTTGGGGGAAAGGGGGCGGGGCCATCTGGGTAGCCCAGGTGGGCGGGGTTTGACACTTGGGCCTGAGGTTCCGCACCCCTGGTATATCAGATTGTTGTGCCTGCAGGCTGGGAGAAAGCTTCACCTCTTGAATTTCTGCTTAAAGGCATGTTACCCCTGTTCTCTTTCACGTCCGGCCACTGGGTACTGTCCGTGTGACCTTGCTATTAATCGGGGTTCTCGGTACTATGAGCTGTTCCAGCTGTTCATGTGCATAACATTAAAGGGGTCCCTAGGATTGCGTCCTTCCGTCGTATCTCACCTGCCAGGCCTAGCCAATCCACCTACAAAGTTCCCCTAGCATCACCACCAGACACAGGTCTGGTTCTTTACCCAGCGTTAAATACCGACAACGCAGCTTTGTGCACTGCAAGAGCATCCCCTCTGAAACTGACCTAATGAGGTGCTGTTTAATCAGATCAAATTTCACTCCTGCGCGTCTAACAGCAGCCTGGACAATGTGAGATTTTGCTGCGTGTGAAGTGGCTAAAGGTGCAATCCTGTGCATGTTGAGACAGAAAAAGTCCGATAGCTCCCAGCATTCCCCAGCCAGCTCTGCTGGGAGCTGTCGGACTTTTTTCTGTCTCAACATGCACAGGATTACACCCTAAATTTTGGTGCTGGTCGTCGACCTTAATAAATATATTCATTCACCCTAAATTTCTACAGGTGTCAGGCTGTTGTTAAAGGCATGTGAGGAGCAGCAGGGCCAGTGAAAAAGAAAAAGAAAAGGTAATCCTAAAGAAGATATCAATGCAATTCTTTTTTTACTATAAATATACAAAACATTACCAGTGGTGCATTTGCAACGCACAAATACACATTCTACAACAAATATAGAATACAATAAAATGAAGAACAGTGGGCTGAGCAAGTTTGCCTTCGATAACCAGTTCCTAGTCAATGTTACTGTCTTTCCATGATTAGCAGCATACACAAGACATTCGTCTAAGATCCTCGTGCTCTTTTATACCAACAATGCAAGTTATATTTGTTGATAGCCATGTTATATTGCTGATTCATGCAATCCATCACATCCAAAGTTGCTCAAATTTTAAGGTTCTGTCTACGTAAATCAGGGGTGCAGAACCTCCGGCCCAAGGTCCAGATGCACTGCCTCAGGTCCCCAGATGGCCATGGCCTCACCCCTTTCCCTCAACCACCAATCATTCGGTGCTTTCCTATCTTTTGTGCATTCCCCACCACCATTCTAAAAGGTCGAAAGGCCTCTCCTAAGGAGCATAGGAAGCTGCCTTATACTGAGTCAGACCATTGGTCCATCTAGCCCAGTCGATACTGACCAGCAGCGGCTTTCCAGGGCTTCAGGCAGGATTCTTTCCAAGCCCTATCTGGAGGCCGGGGATTGAACCTGGGACCTTCTGCATGCAAAGCAGGTGCTCTGTCACACTGAGCTCTGTCCCTCTGTCCCTCCCTCCAGCACCTGGTATTCCAAAGTGGTCACCCATCCAAGTACTAACCAGGCCTGACCCTGCTTAGCTTCCGAGATCAGACGAGATCGGGCTGTTCAGATGGCTTAGTTACCAGCAGTAAAGAGCTTTAAGGTAAAACATGCTGGCATTTTTGGCACTGCCTCCTTTGCCTTTGGCCCCGCCCTACCATGATATGCGGTCCCTAGAGAGCTTCTCTGAAATGGTATTTGGCCCTCGGGCTGACAGAGGTTCAACACCCCTGACGCAAATGAACAATTTCTGTTAATTTAACCACTGAGGTTATGTACCTTTATTTATTTATTTATTTATTTAATGTATTTCTACACCGCCCATCAGCCACAAGGCTCCCTGGGCAGTTTACAAAAAACAATCAGTATAAAACAATCATAAAACCAAATAATATCATTAATATAAAATACAAATACAATACAATATAATACAATAATACAAAGAGCAGCTAGATGAATCAGCACGGGGGGGGGGTACAGTAGTAATACAATAAAAATAAGAATAAAAGTCTAACCATTAAAATATTGAGAAAATAAGAAGGTTTTCATCTGGCGCCTAAAAGAATAAAGAGAGCTGAGTGATTCCATAAATGGGGTGCCACAACTGAGAAGGCCCAGTTGCCCACATAGTTGTTGTTAATCCATTAAGTTAAAGGAGCACACAGTAGCCTCCATTTAGTGCAGGGGTGGGCAACGTGCAGTCCCAAGGCTGTACACGCCTCTCCACGGCCTCAAGTGCAGCCCCCACTGCCGCATGGCAGAAGCAAAAAAATTGACAGTTAGCTGCTGAAATTCAGTCAGTGGCAAACTGCTGCAGAGACTCAAAGGTGCCCAAATTTTGCTTGTTTTCAAGTGAAATATGGCCCTTTTGAGTCTCTGTAGTGGGTTGCCAGTGAATTTCAGTAGTAAACCTCTGGTTTTTTTGGCCACCGAATTTTGGCAGTGTGGTGGCGGCGGCGGCAGCAGGCAGGAGTGCGGTTCCCAGGAGGTCCCGGGACTGAAAATTGGACCCTGGACCAGGGGTGGTGTTAGGTACCGAAAAGATCCAGGGCTCAGGCTCACAGGACAAAAACCAGCACAAATTTGCCTATGCTAATTTACATATGCTCTAAAGTCTGTTTGCGTGTCTTTAAAGGACCCTGTCTCCTAAGAACACCCCTATTTGTAAAAACGGATGTATGGACAGGGGAGAGGAGGGCATTTGTTTTCAGAAAAAACCTCAGGCAGAAAGATTCAAGGGGGGGCAGCAGCAGGTGAAGCCCATGTGGGCAAAAAGCCAGCTCATCCAGGGGGATCAGATGCAGCAGATCCTCAGGGCCCCTGTACCTTTCTTTCAGCAAGTGCCCCTGGACAGCAGGGTGGTGGGGCAGAGGGCCCCTCCCCAAGATTCGGGGCTCCAGATGAAAGATGCGGGGCTCCAGCCCTACTGGGCCACCCCCTAACACTGCCTCTGCCCTGGACCATGTGAAGTTGCCCACCCTTGATTTAGTGGCTATAGCTGTTTTTGATACCACTGTAAAGCTTCCTATCAATTCTAAGGTGATGCATGTCTTGAAGCTTCACCGCCACTGCCCCCAGAGGCTGGGGGAACAAACCCGGATGTTCTGCAGTCTGAAGAAAGAGCACAGGGAAAACATAGGATGGCCACAATTTTATGACGACATCATAGAGACTGCCCTGTAAAAAGCTGAATGAACAAAACACGGCTATTCCACCCGAAACTGCAATGCTGCAAGAGCCTGCATTGATCAGGGGGTTAGACTACGTGATCTCCAAGGTCCCTTCCAACTCTGTGGTTCTAAAGACTTGGTGTGGAAGCACCCTCATGTTGCTGCTTCTCAACAGAACGTGGGAAATCTTGCAAAGCGCACACTTCTCTTGCAGGGCCGCTGAGGGGAACACAAATGAGAAGAGCAGAAATAGCTGTGGAAAACATTCCCCCACCCTGCAATACATACACAGCGTCTCCCCCCCCCCCCTTTTCCATCATGCGGAAGAAAGCACCAAGCTGTTTTTAAATTTTCCCGTTAGATCAGGCTCGAAAGGCTGTGTCTAATAAATTGCCTCAGGCATTTTTCTTTTTCTCCCCCCATTGCTTATGTGGCTTTAATGCCTCTCCATTTCTGAATTTCATCCAGGTGGTGTCACTTTTGCGGCTGGCCTCCTTTCTCGCCTGCATTTCCTGGAGGGTTGTTTTTAATTACTAGCTGGAGAAGCAAGCATGAAAACTCTAGGAGAGGCTCGAAAATGCCCAACCATTCCAAAAACACACCGTGCGTGTGTGTGTGTGTGTATGTATATATAGGCCAGAAAGGTGAATTCAGCAATGAAATGGAGGGTGAAGCCAAGAAAGGTTTTGCAGGGGATCAATAGCTGCTGTCCCACCCTTTGGCCTTCTTTGAGCTGCATTGTGTGAGCTTCAATGTCAGCTCATCATAGCTGCAGTCAATTCCCCCCCCCCCCCCAAATCCCTTTTCAATGAAAGTAGCACATCCCTGGTGGATTGCAGGCAGGGAGCAGCAGTTTAATGGGGCATCTCCTTGTCAAAGCAGCAACATCAGCATTTTCCATCTTCCCTTATTTTTCCTGGGGTAAGGGAATGTGTATCTGTGTGCCTGTACTTTGTGTGTGTGTGTGTAGGAAGACACCTTCCAATCAGCAACGCAAATCTAAGGAACAGAAATGGTGCAACCTGCTTCTACTTTGGCTCTGCAGCACTGCAATATGTACATTCATTTATTAGCTTTTATTCAGATTCTAGAAAAGGGATATTTTTTCCCTTCCCGCCCAAAGAGGTGAGGCCGGTACACTGCAGTCGTAGGAAAGATGCCATCGGAAAATATAGATTTGGCTTAGTGGAAGGAGGCAATCCTCCCGATAGGTCTTGCTGAAACTGCGTCCAGGATGCAGCAGGAAGAAATGAATGAAACACGAGCTTTGCAGATGTGTCACTTGCTTTATTCTTTTTCTTTTTCTTATCCCCTTTTTCTTCTTAAAAGGTCTTGCTGAGAACAAGGAGGAGCTCCCAAAGGGAAAATAGGATGGTTTCAATGGATTGCTTACAGTTGCCAACTTTTTTTTTACTATCTTTGTGCTCTTCTGACTTTAACTGATCTGCAGGGAAGTAACAGGCAAAGCTTTTGCTAGCATGGAGTCTAGAGATAAGGTGGTGTGAAAAACTTCACTTGCTTCATTTCTGCAGGACACATTGCTGTTAAAGACATAGGAGCAGGGCCAAGAGAAAAAAGAAGGCAACCCTCGGTAAACCTTAAATATTCAGGATCCCTACAGAGCTTAAAATGTGTTCCCCCCGCCTTTTCTTTTTTCAGCCCTGGGCCTCTTATCCATCCTGCCACCAATACCCAAACTTTACCATGGAACATGTGAAGAAGAATGTGAAGGTTGCCACATTTTTTTCTGGCCCTGCTCCTATGCATTTTTTAAAAAAGGTCAGACTATAACATTACAGAAAGGTGCTCTCTTCTCATTGTAATAAATATTCCAATATACTATAACCAAGTCCATTCTTCTCCTTGTTCAACTGGGATTCTGGACCCTTCTGTTCTGTATATTCTGTCTATAAGTTTATCCATATATATATATTGCCATTTCCAATACCTTGTTATAGCCCAGGGCCAATTTCCAGGGCTGAGGAGCTGCTGCAATCTTAGCAACTACTGAAATCATGTTTAAAAATATTCTACAAGCTTGCTAATGCCCCTTCTCAGGATAATCGAGAGATGGTCTGGTTAACGGCGTGGCTAAGAGGTGCCTTTATCTCTCAGCTCCTGCTGGCTTCCACCCACCCAAAAAAGGTGATTGTTGCTTCTAATTTATAAGGCTGAGAGGCAGTGTGTTGTAATGGTTAGAGTGTTGGACTGGGACTCAGGACATGTGGGTTCTAGTCCCCACTCAGCCATGAAACTCACTGGGCCAGTCACTAACTCTCAGCCTAACCTACTTCTCAGGGTTGTTGTAAGGATAAAATGGAGAGGAGGATTATATAAGCCACCTTGGGTTCTTTGCAGGGGGAAAAAGTGGGATATAAATGTAATACTAAATAAAATACGGTAAATAAATAATAGAATATTGGAACCTGGCATAGTGCATACCTATCTTATAGGACCACTGAGTGGCACACAATCGTGGCAGGCTGCAATCCTAATCACACTTATCTGGGAGCAAGTCCCATTGAACTTGGGGAGAGTTACTTCTGAGTAAACATTCATAGGATTGGGCTGTAGGAGTTACTTTGGCTTGGATTAGGGTTGCTTGCTTCTTCTTCCCCCCCCCCCCCTGGGTGGGGCTACTCTACCGTTAACAGCTTCCAGACAGATGAAATAACCAACATGATTTCTGTATGGGTGTGTGTGGGTGGTGGTGAGAGTTCACTTGCTACGTATGTGCCTGACAGCTGGATGACCACATAGGGTTGCCAACTGACCAGCAAAAAAAAATTAGCTGTCCTGCTCCTGTGCTTTTAACAGATTGAATACACAGAAATCAGCAGGAAAAGCTTTTCACAGCATGCAGCTTATCAGCTGCTAATTACTGTTGATTAAACTGCAATTAAAGGGAAGCCTACAATTCAGAAGCTAACAACCATACGTTAGGGCAATTTGTGGCCCTGCTCCAGATGCTTTTAGACTGTAACTGCCATCAACCCTAGCCAACATTAGGGGATGATGGGAGTTCAGCATGGCTGCATTAGGGGATGATGGGAGTCCAGCACGGCTGCATTAGGGGCACAACATAAACCCTGCTAGGGGAGGGGGAAAGTTGGCAGTCTTAGTGACAAATGAACCTGGCATCACCTGGGGGCAGCCTCATGGACACCTGCGCTGTTCCTGTAGTGATCTTAAGTCGCTGGTCCTTTGGACAATTAGCCCACCAGGTTCTCCTCCTCCTCCTGAATCTAGGGGATCTTTCCCCAAAATGGTGTCCTCCAGATGTGTTGGACTACAACTCCCAGCATTCCCCAGCTACCACTAGAAAGTGCCAGGTAGAAGCTCCACAGACAAGGCTCAGCGCTTGGATGGTTGCTGGGGCTACTACACCTTTAAGGGAAACTCCAGGTGTATCAAGGCAAAAACCTATCAGAGCCCCGGGGGTGGAGTCAGGCAGCTGATCCCCGCCTCTTCCTGCTGCAGGGGTATAAAGCCAGTCCATCATATAGTGCAGGGGTGGGGGGGATATCTTTTGGCCTTGGGGGCCAAACTTGGAGATGCTCTCAGGGGGTTGCATTGCAATGATGAGAGGAAGGGCCAAAGGCAAAATTGGTGGTGCCCCAAATAAACAAAATACCAGCATATTTTACCTCTTTTTGCCAAAACTAAGCTTTAGGAGAGGCACTTCAACCTTTTAGAATGGGGGCGAAACTGCACAAAAGCCAGGAAGCCACCAAAGGATTGGTGAGTGGGGCTAGGAGAAGGGGGTGGAGCCAGCTGGGAAACTCCAGAGGGCTCGATTTGGCCCGCTGAGTCTGAGCTTCCCCACCCCTGGTATCATGGTTTGTAGCACTGTAGGTGTAAGTGAAGTGGGTTGTTGGTAACCTACTGACTTGTCCCCTAGGGGTGAGGGTACATTTCTTATTTTCTGTGTGTAAAAAAAGAAGACAAAAAGCCGCCCTAGATGTGGTGCTAAGTGAAAACTGAGTGTGATCTGTAGAAATGGTGCAAGGATATTAAATAAAGTCATAGAGGATCCAGTCACTCAATAGCTTAGTAGTTATACCTAAATAGACCCTTTCGGTTCAGTGATAGTATAACTTAGAGCAGCCTTCCCCAACTTGGTTGCGCTTGGGATGTTTTAGACTACAACATCCAGGATTCCTGGCCATTGGGCATGCTTGTGGGGAGCTGATAGGAGTTGTTGTCTCATATAGAGGTTGGGGAGTGTTGCCTTAAATTCTAGACTTAAGGTGCAGTCCTATGCAGCATGTTTAGACAGAAAAAAGTCATCCGACGCCCAGCATAGCTGGCGGGGGAATGCTGGGACTCGGAGGACTTTTTTTCTGTCTAAAAAACAAGCATAGGATTGTGCCTTTAGGTTAGAGTGTCGGAAGCTGGGAGCAAACAGGAGAGGACCACGCCCATTATGCACTGCTTGTGGGTTTCCTAGAAGTGTTAGGTTATGCGATGCTGCACTAGAATGGACCTGTGGGTTTGATCCTGCAGGCCTCTTAGGTTACATTACTGCATATTTGTTTTCTTGGGGTGTGTGACTTTACTAGTCAATTCAATAGTCAGGGCAGGTTGACTTTACTTAGTCCATTCCACTAGTCATGGGCAGAGGGAAAAATCTGTCCCACTTGAGGGTTTCCTACAAGCAGCTGGTTGGCCACTGTGTGAACAGAACGCTGGACAAGATGGACCCTTGGCCTGATCCAGCAGCGCTCTGCTTATGTCCTTAACTATCCATTCATTGGCTGCTGGCGTTCTTACAAACAGCTCCTCTGGTTTCTGGGACTTCCTTGAGCATTGCCATCAGCCTTGTTAATCTGACTTTTCAAAAACTTAATGGGCTACAACTTGCTTTTTAAAAAATAATAATCATGCAACGTTTTGAGTTTTGCACCTAATGCCAACTTTCTGTGTTTGCAGCATCTAATTGTGGACCACGCGTAGGTGTCTTTCACAACTAGAGGAATCATGCATGAAATGGCTTTGGTGCTTGTGTAGAGTTTTGTTAGTGCCAAGTAAACAAGCTTGTCTACACACAGAGCTCATCTTCAGGGGGCTGAATCGGCTGTTTTGAAGCATGTACAGTATGCTTGTTTTAGTCAGTAAGGTTCTCACTTACTCAGGCAAGGAAATCTTAAAACAACTGGCTCTCTTGAGTCACAAATAAAGAATATAATCTGTGTAGGGAGGACAAAGCTAGTGATTTTTGTTATGGACTAGTAACTTTGGAATCATTTTTGCAAGGCCGTGTTTCATCATATCGCACAAGTCAAATCTGAGTCCTTCCTCTTTGGGTAATGAGAATCTCTGTGGACTTTGCAGTCTTCATGACTGGCACTTGTTTCCACATTTTTAGTGGAGTAGAAGGGTATCTGCCCATTCTAGTGGTACTTCTCATGTGCCTGGTTGTACGTAGCCAGATTGCTGGACAAACTATTTAGAAACAGATATCCTGTCCTGGGATGTGACTTCTCCACACCATATATATGGACCATTTCTAAATTTTGGGAGAAGAAGCACCTTCAAAAGTGACTAAGTATTGTGATGTAACTTTATTTTTTTTTTTAAGGTTTATTGTAGAAACAAGCTTTCTCTTCTCCTGACCATGAACAAAGTTGGGAATGTATTTTACTTGATACTACCTTAAACTATAAACGTCACACAATGGTAAGTAAGCACACATGCTCTATTTTACATTGTTGATTTTAAATACAGGTAGTAGGAAATTGAGTGGCATTTGCCTGATGTTTAGTTGATCTGCTAACTGATTAAAAACTTCTTTATCTGTTAAAAAAAACACAACCCTCTGATTAATTGAGCAGGCGTTAAAATCCTCTGTTAATCACCCCCTAACAGCGAACTTGGGTGCTGAGTGCCTACAGAATTTTATAGCCACTGAGAAAGCAAGAGGGAGGGTATCAACATGGTCAGGGGAAACCACAAGACTTGTAGGATAAACCCTAAGGGGGCAAAAAAAAAAAAACCCACCACCCCAATGGGTGGGTACTGAACATACTTGGTAGCCATGGAATGTAGAGAAAGCTGAAAAAGAAAAAAAAAATGGGAAGGGGGGAATGTCTTCTTGGGGGGCATGGCTGGCTGGAGCCCTGAACAGGGCCACCCTTTAGGAGGGAGGATACAGTACATCATCTTAAGGCTTCATCTTATGGGGTTAATAATACTGTCCTACCTCACAGGGTTGCTGTAGCGACTAGCGATTATAACAGCATAAATCATATGAATTGCTTTAAGCCCTCCAAAAGTCCTGAGTGTGAATAATCCTAATATTAATTGTTAAATTCTGTTTCTATTTATTTATTTATTTATTTATTCTATTTATATCCCGCCAGTTTTTCCTGCAAGGAACCCAAGGCGACTTACATAGCCCTCCTCTCCATTTTATCCTCACAACAACCCTGTGAGGTAGGTTAGTCTGAGAGTCAGCGACTGGCCCAAAGTCACCCAGGGAGCTTTGTGACCGGGTGGGGAGTAGAACCCGAGTCTCCCGACTCCCAGTCCAACGCTCTAACCGCTACACCACATTGGTTCTTCCTTTACTTTCCAAAGTATTGTGAGGCCTTCAGCAGGGACAAGAATTACATGCACCATGACCTGCCATAAGCCTGTGGGATAGAGTGGGGTAGAAATGGATGAAATCCAGGAAAGTATGGAGGGGAATGGTACATGTGGATATAGGACTAGAAGTCAATCTACGTCCCCACACACACACAACTTCTCCTCCCAGGAGGACCAAATTCACCCATCCCTGTAGGCTGCAGTCCTGAACTCTACCTGGGAGTAAGTGCTACTGAACTTAATAAGATTTACCTCTGAGTCGATATGCATGGGATTGCATTGTTAGAGTAGTTCTGTAGTAACTCTTTGGAGACCAGAGTGTAAGGGTGACAATCTGTGATCCTGTGGACAACCTAACTGTTGGCCTTTTGTTGGCATAACAGTAGTGTCAATTACTTCCTTACAGTAACAGCATTGGGTTGAGCTGATGTAATTCTGGGATGCCTTATTGCTCAATGCAGTTGAGTGGGAGGACTTGAATGCAATTGTATTTTAGCCTCCTTGGCTACACTGGCTGATATAACTATGAATACAGGTGCCTGTACTGTTGGCTGAGGCCTTTCATTTTGTTTTATTAATGGTTGTAATGATGATTGATTTATGATTTTATTTTGATGTGTTGTATACCACCTTGGTGCCTGCCCCCCAGCCCCAGAAAAGTGGTGTAAAACTATTATCCATTAATAAAAAATAAAATAAACCACTCTAGTTCAATCCAGAGAATCCACCCATGTTTCCTGTAGTTGTGGGTTCTTACAAGTGGTGGAAATGTCTGGCTTAAAGTGTTCAAAGACAACTTCCTCCCTGAGGAGAATAGGCAATTCGTGGTTTTGACTGACAGAATCACCATTTCCAGGACTGAATAGATGGGTGGGTGGGGTATATATTTGGGTTGCCAGGTATCTGTTTTTTCCAAAATCCCTTAGTGGGGAGTGCTTTACCAGTCTGTACACTAAATAAAGCACTGTGACAACCACACAAGCTGTTAGGGTGGCACAACCTTTCATTCAGCGGAGAATGCATCGAATTTGACAAAGTGCGAAGAAGCAAAGATAACAGGAATGCAAAAAAAAAAAAAAAAGTCCGTGCCCGGGTTCATTTGCCATAAATTGTTTTAATCATTGTTTATAAACAGTTTTAAGAACTGCACGATGCTGCCAAATAATTGGGTAATATTTGCAATCGTGTATTAATAACCAGGCGCCATAGATCTTGAGTTAGCTTTCTAAATGTAGAGCTGCAACCTTAAACGTGTTTACCCACTAGTAATTCCCATTAGTGTTAATTGGATTTCCTTGCAAGTTCATTTAGGATTGGATTGCAGCCTCCCATCTCTTGGGGGCTATGCTCTTAACGGATATTTCTGATTTTGTTGCAGGCTTGAGGTGCAAAAGGTGGGATTAATTATTATTATTTTAATAACTGGGGCTTGCAATTCTGCTGCTCACCTGGCAAACCCTTCTTCATCTCCGAATAATGAACACCTACATTATTAAAAGCAAAAAAACAAAAAAAAAAAAAAACAAAACTGAAATCCCTTACAGTGGTATCACAGGCCTATTTAAACTCAAGTCCTATTGAGTTCAACGGGGCTTACTCTCAAATATCCACCAAGTGCGCAGTCCCAATTTTGGAAGGGTGGAATAACTAGCAAGAAAAATAATTGAAAAGTGATCATTTTGTGGCTTGTAATAGAGCTTAAAATGTATACTACAAATGTATACTGAAAGGGGCAAGGATCCTCAAATATGTGCAGAACCTGTGATGAGTAATGTCAAACAGGCTGCATTGTTTTTGTTGTTAAATCATTGTTACCTAGTATTTCTCGGACAAAATACTTGCTTAAAAAGGAAAATAGTGAGGATGATGAGATTCTTTTTTTGCTGCAGATTTTGTAAACTGGAGGAATGAGGTTGTGCTGTGGGTGGCTATAGGTGTGTTTTGTATGTGTTGTCTCTTGGGGAGAGATTTCTCCCTACTTTGCACAAAAAACCATTCTGATTTTTCCATCACATTTTGTGGATGATTGCTATTCTGATAGTGGTGTGGTGGCGAGGGAAAAAGACAATTCCTTCCCCCAGATAACATTTTTGAACTCTACATTTTGAAGAGCAAGGCAAATAATGGAAAAGTGATCCTTTTGTGGCTCCTAACAGAGCTTAAAATGTATACCAGGATATGTTGAGGGACAAGGATCCTAAAATATGTACAGAACCTGTGATGAATAAGGTCAAACAGGCTGCGTTGTTTCCGCTGTTGGATCATTCTTACTTGGTATTTCTCAAATACAATTCTTGTTTTAAATTTTTTTAAAAATAGTGAGGATGCTGTGATTTGGGGGGGGCGGCTTCTGCAGGGATTGCGCTGTGGCTATAGGTGTGTTTTGTATGTGTTGTCTCTTGGGGAGAGATTTCTCCCTACAGGGCGCAAAGCAATTCTGATTTTCCCCACACATTTTGTGGATTATTACTATTCAGATGGGGGGGGGGGGAGACACTTCCTTCCTTCCCTCAGAGACTATTCTGAGAAGGGCTTTCCCTTCCTCTTCACCCCTGACAGGGCAAGTCCACATTTTGAAAAAGCAAGGCAAATAAAATTGAGAAGTGATCATTTTGGGGCTCGAAACAAGAGCTTAAAAAATGTATACCAGGATGCGTTCACGGGGCAGAGATCCTAAAAGATGTACAGAACCTGTGATGAATGATGTCAAACAGGCTGCGTCGTTTGTCTTGTTGGATCACTGTCACCTTGTATTTCTCCAAGAAAATGCTTGATTAAAAAGGAAAATAGTGAGGATGATGCCATTCTTGGGGGGAGGGGGCTGCTGCTGCTGCTGCTGGTTGTATAAAACTGGAAGAATGAGATTGTGCCGTGGTTATGTGTATGTTTTGTATGTGTTGTTGTCACTTGGGGAGAGATTTCTCCCTCCTGGGCACAAAACAATTCTGATTTCCCCCCACACATTTTTGTGCATTATTACTACTGTGGTCGTGGTGGGGGAAGACAGACACTTCCCTCCCTCAGAGACTCTTCTGAGAAGGGCTTCCCCCCTCCTCTTCACCCTGACAGGATAAGGCCACATTTTGAGGAGAGCAAGAGGGCGGCCAGCCCCGGCCTTCACCCTCGCGCTCCTCCATCTTCTCGCCGCGCAAGAAAGCCCACCCCTTTTATTTTCTCCCCTCGGCGGCCTGAGGAGAGCCGGCCGTGCCACTCGCAGCCG
Source organism: Shinisaurus crocodilurus (assembly GCA_021292165.1). Classification (NCBI taxonomy): domain Eukaryota; kingdom Metazoa; phylum Chordata; class Lepidosauria; order Squamata; family Shinisauridae; genus Shinisaurus; species Shinisaurus crocodilurus. The sequence goes on along the minus strand of CM037886.1, from coordinate 12,289,223 downwards.
CGGCGGGGGCGCCCGCTCCGCTCCCGCGCTCCGCCGCCGCCCCGGCGGCGCCTTCCCCGCCGCGTCCCCCCCCGCGCGCGCGGTGGGGGCGCCCGAGGAGAGCGGCGCGAGCCCCCCCCGCGGCGCCCGCTCCCCACGGCGCCCGCGTTGGGCCGGCCCCGCGTCCCTCGCGCTCCCCCCCTCTCCGCGGCGGTGGTACGGCCCGGGGGTTAGCGGAAGCGCGGCCGCGGTGGCGCTGCCATGTTGAGCCGCCTCCTCCGCCTCCGCCGCAGCGCCCGCCGCCGCCGCCGCCGCTCGTGCTTTGTTGTCGGCTCCATGTAGCTGGGGGCCCGGGGGAGGGCGGGGGGCGGGCGGGGGAAGCGCGCGAGCCGGGCAGGCAGGCAGGGAGCGCCCGCCAGCCAGCGAGCCAGCGCTGCGAGCCGCCGCAGCCAGGACCAGGCCGCCGGGCCTGAGGAGACCCGCACACACAGGCGGGGGGGGGGGGGGAGGCGGCGGCCCTTCATATATATATATATACACACACACACACACACACACATATATATATATATACATACACACACACACACATATACGCGCACACGCACACACACCACACACATATACAGAAAAGACATTTATTTTATTATTTTCAAACGACACCCCCCCCCCGCTGTTTCCAAGCCATGGAGGCCAATTGGACCGCGTTCCTCTTTCAGGTGAGGGAAGCAACGACTAACCTTTATTTATTTATTCCGTTAACAACCCCCCCTAAAAAAAAAAAAGAATTGGTGGAGGTCGTCCCCCGCTCTTTCCCTGTCCTCCCCCCCCGATCTTTCCCTGTCCTGAGTCTTCCCCCCCGCGCTCGCCCCCGCCTCGGGCACGCGCCCCCCCACCCTGCTTAGGCCGCCGACTCGTAGGGGATATAAGGCCGGCTGGTTCTGTCAGGCAGCAGCAACGGGGGGGGGGGGGGCTGGCCTCCCCTCCCCATGATGGAAGGGGGGAGAAATAGTGGGAGGGGGGGACAGCGGGAGCTGGGGGGAGAGGAGGAGGAGGAGAATGTAACTGGGCTCTCTATAGCGCGGTGGGAGGCCGGCTATAGCGCGCTCAAGCTCCCTCTCTCGCCCCCTTTCTTTCTCTCGCTCCCTCTTTTTCAACCCCCCCCCCACGAAAAAAGCAAAAATCCTCCTCATCCCAAGCAGCAGTAGAGGCGGATGGAGGCCCCATCTCCGCAACACACATGCAAAACTATTTTCTTGTAGCTGTTTTTTTTCTTCTTCTCTTTCTCTCTCTCTCTCTCTCTTAAGGAAAGTAGGGAGGAAAGAAGCTGATTGACTTGCTTTTTTGTTTGTTTCATCTTTTGTGTGCTCCAATATCGTCTGTTTCATCTTATATGTGCTTAAATTTCACTTGCTTTATCTTATATGTGCTCAAATTTTGGCTTGTTTCATTTTATATGTGCTCGAATTTCTGTTTCATCTTATATGTGCGTAAATATCGGTTGCCACTATTTATATGTATCGATATTGTTAAAAGCCCCCCCTCCATTTTTTTCTTGTTGTTGCACTTATTGACTCATCCGGTTTCTTTTTTCTCCCCCACCCAAGTTTTCTACCATTGCTACCTTTTTTCTTTTAAAAATTTCTCTCCTTCATTCTTTCCTGTGTGTCTCTCTAGTTCTTTACGATTTTAAACAAATCTCTCCCCCCCCCCATGAGATGGCCTGCACACCCCTCTCGCCTCCGCACCATATTTTCTGCTGCTGCATTCTTTTATTTCGCTTCCCTCGTTCCCCAGTTCTTTAGGACTCTTAAATAATCTCCCCCCATGAGAGTGTCTGTGCATACTTCCCCCCTCATTTTCTTCTGTATTCTTTCTCTTCCCCCCTCAAACAAATATTTAGCGTTTTAAACTAATCGGCTTTTATAAGATTCTGTCTCTATTCTCTGCCATCCAACTTTCAGCATTTTTCTCCCCTTCCCATGTTTCATTGGGAATCTAAATTTATTTTTCTTCTCCACCCCCCCTGCTGCTGCCGCCGCCGCCACCGCAAAATGGGATTCTCTGCGCATTTCACTCATTTCAATCTCCTCTCCATCTTGTGTTCTTCACTTCAGCTGCTTATTTCTCTTCTCCCCCCCCCCCACTTCTGCTGTATTTTGTCCTCCCTTGTTTCCTTGGGACTTTTAACTATCCTTCCTGTCCCCCCCCCCCGTCCCCCCCCATAGGTTTATCTGTACATTTCACTTTAGTCTCCTAGTAATGTTTGGTCTGAATAATTTCTTCTTCCCCAAAATAATTCTGCCTTTTATTATTAAAATATTTGAGTCTGTCTCCTCACTCAGTTTCTTTTGCTTGCTTTCACATTTTCTTATTCTTTGTTGCTGTTTTTTAAAATTGCTGTTATTTATTCCCTTTCTAGCATTGGCACTTTCCCTTTAGTCTTTAGGATGCCATATGCTCTGTGGAAGACAACACAGCTACTCTGGAATTCCTTACTTTGTAGTTGTTGCTACTTCTACTACGCTTCCCATGTTACCCTTTATGGCTGTCTCCTTTTTACCATGTTCTTGAAGGTCTGTTTTACTAATTTTTCATTCAGCATCTTCATTCTTGCAAATGATTTATCTTCTGTTTTTCTCCTTTTTCGTGTGTATGGGTTTCTCCTTTTCTCCCCTTTGCTCCCTTCTGTGCTCCATTTTTGAATTGCGCTACTCATTTCTCTCCCCCCCCATTCTAACCTCTTCCACCTTTAACAACTTTCTCCTCACATTTCCCCCCCTGCTACATTCTATGCTTTTTGTCCTCATGCTTTTTCTCCTTCATACCTGTGGTTTCTAAGACGTTGTTACTTTTTTGTTCTGATGTCCACAACGTTGTCCCGTTTTCTCCAGTTTTATTTAATGGTGATCTACTGTTTTCCTTTCCCTCAGTTTTCATTATCTACTCCTGCCTCTTTTCCCTGTATCACTTTCTCCAGTTTATTCTTTCCCCCTCCCTCCTTTCTAAAGATGTGCTCTGCTGCTTCATTGTATTTCTCACCTCTTTCAAAAATTTGTCACTTTCTCTACTTTGTCCTCTTTTGTTCCACTATTTTACTATTCTCCCTTATCTTTGCTCTACTAATCTCCTGCCTTCTACATTCTCCCCCTATTTTTTTTTATTATTCTCCTCTGGGAAAGTACACCACTGCCTTTGAGAAAAAAATATTTTAGTTGCTTCTTTGCTTGGAAATTAAATCTGCTTGAGCAAGCCTTAAAGGACAAATAATATATTAATTTTCAGGGCCCAGGCCTCTTATTGAGATATGTCAGGAATCCCCTTACCTGCATATGGGATCAAACAGTGGGCTGCTTTGACCAGGGAGCATATTAATGGAGTTATTAGCTGGAATTGGTTGATTTAACAAGAAAGTGTTGGGGCAAACCATATGTGGTAGTTTTGGGGGGGATGGAATATATTCAGCTTTCTAACCAATTTACTAGCCTGCAGCCTGATTTCAAAGAATGCTTTTCCAAGAGAAATTTCCAGGGATTGTTCTGATCAAGTAAGGGTTTGAGTGAATTGCAAACATGTAGTAGTCCCTGCTACCCTCTTTTTAAAAAGAAAGAAAAACTTTAAGAGCTGTTAAAGATGCTAAAGTATAATGTAGTAAAAATGAAGCCACATAGCCTGCAACTTGAGTCACTTGGAAGCATTAATCTTCTATAAGGAATGCAGCATGCCAGACTACTTCCTCTTCAAATCTATGAGCCGAGCCAAGTGAGAACCTAGATTACAAGCCATTCTCCTTTTTTAGCTTGAAAAAGTATACTAATTGCAATACCTCTTTTCCTCTCGCTCTTTCCTGAAGGTAAAATAATCCTTTCTGCAAATTACAAGCCTGCGTCACTTGCCTGTTGAGTCTTCTGCTCTTTTTAAAATACAAAGCATGACTCCAGTTTGAAAACATGAAGTGAGAGAATAAATCTAGAGGCAAATGCACTGCAGTCTTTCTCTTCTAAAGGAGAGGAAAAAAAGACTTCCAAGTACAAAGATGAGTCACTTGCTTAGGTGCCTAGTCTCTGGAATCAGGCTTAAAACATGCTCTTGAAAACAAAATCTGTTTGAGCCTATGATAACCAGCAAAACATTTTTGTATGACTTATCTTTGAATGCTAGGTATGAAATGTTTTACCATTGACAGATGCCAGCAATAAAATGTCTGCAGTCCAGTTAGGGGTTTAGTTTCCCCCTTTTTGAGATTTGAACATTGTTAATCTCGTTACTGGAGAAGCATCTCCATTGCATGGGTTAGAGGACGTTTTTTCTTCACCATCCTGTTTCCTTGCTGTATCTTTCCTTAAAACTACTTGAAGGGAAAGATCACTGTTGACACGTCTCCACAAGAGTACAGTCTGTTGTCATTCTGTGATTTAGTTGGTCATCTCTGGAGGTAGATTAAAAACTACTTGGCTCTGTTTGGTACTTGACGGGAGGGGTAGGAGATGTGTGGCCCTCTAGATGTTGTACTGCAACCCCCATCAGTCCACGCCAGCATACGCAATAGTGATGGACGAAGGGAGTTGCAGTCTAACAACATCTGGAGAGCCACGCGTTCCCCATCCTTGCTTTAAGGGATCAACAATTTCACTGGCCTGAACTGAACATCAATGATCAGCCTGTGGGCCTTTGAAATGCAGCCTCTCTCTTAACCATCAACAGTCCTCCAGACCCATCACAAGGCTAGTAGGGTCTCTAGTTCAGCCTCCCCAAAACTGGGTCCCCCCTAATGTTTCAGGCCACAGTCCCCCGTAATCTTTTACCATTGGCCATGCTGGCTGGGGCTGGTGGGAGTTGTAGTCCAAAACATCTGGAGGGACCCAGGTTGAGGAAGGCTGTTCTAGTGTTTTTCGGTATCAAAAGTGTTTAGGGAATATTGTTAATCCTTTGCCTTGTACCTCTGTTTTGATGGGAAAGCTAGAATGAATGTTGAAGAAACTTGAATAGTTGTTTCCGTTTTCCGCTTCTTCCAGTAAATGGGTATTAAAGCCCTTTCTTCCAAGACATCTTCATAGGAACAGAGGAAGCTGACTTATACTGAGTCAGACCTTTGGTTCATCTAGCCGAGTATGGTTGACACTGACTGGCAGTGTCTCTTCAGTGCTTCAGACAGTTTTTCCAGCCCCCTGGAGATGCAGTGATTGAATCTGGGATCTTCTGCATGCAAAGCATGTGATCTAATAGTGAGCTGTGGCCCCTCCCCAATTCAGGTCTCAGGCTTTAAAATCGCAGACTATATTGATCAAGTGTTTTGCCTCCTTATATTTCAGATGGCTTTTAATGCTTACCTAAAGAAATCTTGTACAGTCTTTCATATTGTGGGTAAAAAGTCAATGCATGGTGGATTTTGTGCCACCTTTTGAAGTATATTGATCTTGATCATGTGTTGAAGTGACTTACACTGAAATGAGGAACAGGTTTTCAAAACGAGTAACTTTTCTTTGCACACTGGTATGTATCTTAAAACTATTACATCTGCCTAGAAAGTACAGGTTGCATCTTAATAAGGAAAATAGCATCCATGTAATAGCAGAACCAAGGTATGACTCACTGATGCTAATTGGCGGCTCTGACATCAAGGCTTCAGTGTAAAAAAAAATATATCTTTGCCTCTGGCAATGGAAGTTCACAATGCCAAATCTTTCCACCCTGGGTCATGAAACAGTGTTTTTTTTATTTTAGAAATCACATTGACGGAAAGGAACCCCAGAGCCGTTGACTTGTATGCTAGGCCTAATAAAACCATACTCTACAAGTGAATAAAAGTGACTTAATAAAAGATACTTAGATGCTGTTTCATTCTTCATGCTCTCATTTATCATTTAACCCTTTTTAGAAGGCCTTAATGCAAGGGGTCAGTAGGAATCGCAGGATGCTACTTTCTGCCATAAGTAATCTTGATTTTCCAGTTTTAGCAAAATTAACAAGCTGAGCCACCTGGGTCTCAAGGTATGTATCCTTGTGCGAATGACTTCCATAGCAGAAAGCTTCATGAATATATTGAGTTTCACATTCTAATGGCTGTGTCGCCTTATTAAGACAAAGTGCATGATAACCATGCGGAGCTTAGCAGTTCTGTAAGGCTTAAAAGGGCCCATAAAATGTGGCTGCTTGAACCATGTCCGAAAGGATTTGGGCTCTTTATTGATCTGGTCTGTTGTGCCTTGAAATGTATACTTTATGATCGGAGACTGGAGTCGGCTACTGGGCGTGTGTGTGGTGGTGGTGGTTCAGGCCAAATCTGCCCTGCCACAGTGGGGATTCCCCTTCAGGCTCTCAGTTGGGAGGGAGAGCAGCAGGCAGGGGAATCTCCACTGTTATCACAGATGAAAGATAATGGGGATTCCCCTTACTTACCATGCCTTCTCCCTTCCCCCAATTGGGAGGGTGAGTGAAGAACTAAGTGCTTAACTCACCCTGTGTCTTCCCTAATGGGGGAAGGTGTGGGGCGGGCAAAGCTCCTGTCTGTCTCTGAACTGAGTTTGTCTTCGATGAAGAAATGAATGATGCCAGGGCGGGGCTTCTGTGAGGGGATTTTGGAGGGAGGGCTCTGCCTGCCAGATGTCCCTAAACAGGTGTCTGCAGCGTATTAATTAATCTATTTTTTTGTATAAAATACTACAGGGAAGTAGTAGAGCCCTAGAGCTTAGGGAGGTGATGGGCTCTTCCACACTGGAGGCATTCAAGGTGCAGCTGGACAGCCATCTGTCAGGGATGCTTTAACTTGGATTCCTGCATTGAGCAGGGGGTTGGACTTGATGGCCTTATAGGCCCCTTCCAACTCTACTATTCTATGAAACACAAAGTAAAGGGGTTGAAGCCTGCCTGAGTTGCCGTTCCAGTATAATATCCTTGACTGCACATATTTTATTGCCCATAAAGTATTATCAGTTTAAAAAAAATAAAATTAAATACAGGGTCTTTACTGTGTTTTAGGTGTAATCTTGATCAGAGGTGCAGCCTTGTCTTGAATTGGTCATCCATTCTCCAATCCTCTCTATTAAAAATGCATGTGGGCTTGAAATACAGGCCATGCTTGCAGGTTCTGTAGTCTTCCTTAGGCAAATACGTTCTGTGCAACAGTACAGAACTGGGGGTTCAATAAAGTACCTTTCCTGGGAAAGTACCTTCTCTTCTGTTTAAAGTAGTGTTCTCCAACCTTGGGTCCCCAGATGTTTTTGGCCGACAAGTCCCAGCATGCCCCAGCCAGCATAGCTGGCTGGGGCATGCTGGGAGTTGTAGGCCAAAAACATCTGGGGACTCAAGGTTGGAGAACACTGGTCTAAAGGACATAGCAGCCCCATTCACTTTGGTCCCCTTACACACATAGCAGCCATGGGGTTTTATTTTTAACCCTGGATTACCATGAGTGTGCCAGTGTGCTATTGCATGTGGCTCGATCGCTCCTGCTTGGCTTTTGCCAGTGGGAGCAGCTAAACAAACCACTGGTGCTCTATTATGTCTGAATCAGGAACTCTGGCTTGTCTCTCTCCTGACAAGCCAGAGTGGTAACCCAAGAACAAACCCTGGGTCACGACTCTGGCTTGTTGGGGTAGAGACAAGCCAGAGTTTCTTTTCGAACGTAGTGCTAACCAAGCCAGGGATGGAGTCACTGGCTTGTTCAATAGCTCCCGCTGGCAAGAGGAGCCAAGCGAGAGTGACCAAGCTGAGTGCACTAGCATGCTGGCTCACTCATGGTAATCCAGGGTTAACCCCCCCCCCCCCATGGTTGCCATTATGTGCGAGCCAGGGTTGTCTCTTCCACCTCCAGTAAGCGGTCCATTTTTAAAGGTAGTCATGGTGGTGGAAATAACTTGGTAACCATTTTTGGCCTTGATAGGCCCCCAAACGTTGCATCTCAACATTTTAAAATAAGTCTGACAGCAACCTCCAACCCCATAATAATGACAGGCTGGATTCTTCCAAGACCATATTTTTAACCGGGAAGGGTACAGGGGAGGACTTTGCAGGGACAGAAGTGTTTCTCTCCCACTCTCACTGAAACTGGCTGGAAGTGCTGCCTCATTTTCTTTGTAGTTCTTGTGCAGATGTAGTGGAGAATGGGAGAAGGTGGATAGGGAAGCTAAAGAACAACACAACTTATTGGTTCTGTACTCTGAGCCTGGTGGTGTCCTGGTAACAGATCGTGGTGGCTGAGTAAAACCATGTTACAGGTCACATGTTGCCATTGGTCTTTCCTTGTCTGAGTTGGGTTCATAGAATCATAGAAAAGTAGAGTTGGAAGGGGCCTACAAGGCCATCGAGTCCAACCCCCTGCTCAATGCAGGAATCCAGGTCAAAGCATCCCTGACAGATGTCTGTCCAGCTGCACCTTGAATGCCTCCAGATTGGGAGAGCCCACCACCTCCCTAGGTAGTTGATTCTATTGTCTTATTGCTCTGACAGTCAGGAAATTTTTCCTGATGTTTAGGTGGAATCTAGGTTCCTGTAACTTGAGCCCATTATTCCGTGTCCTGCAAACTGGGATGATCGAGAAGAGATCCTGGCCCTCCTCTGTGTGACATCCCTTCAAGTACTGGAAGAGTGCGATCATATCTCCCCTCAGTCTCCTCTTCTGAAGGCTAAACATGCTCAGTTCTTTCAGTCTCTCCTCATAGGGCCTTGTTTCCAGTCCCTTTATCATCCTTGTTGCCCTCCCCTGAACCCTCTCCAGTTTGTCTACGTCCTTCTGAAAGTGTGGTGCCCAGAACTGGACGCAGTACTCAAGATGAGGCCTAACCAGTGCCGAGTAAAGGGGAATTATCACTTCCCGCGATTTGGACGCTATACTTCTATTAATGCAGCCCAAAATAGCATTTGCCTTCTTTGCAGCCACATCGCATTGCTGGCTCATATTCAGTTTGTGATCCACCACAATTCCAAGATCCTTCTCACTTGTAGTATTGTTGAGCCAAATGTCCCCCATTCTGTAACTCTGCATTTGGTTTCCCCTCCCTAGGTGCAGCACTTGGCATTTATCCCTATTAAATTTCATTCTCTTGTTTTCGGCCCAGCGCTCCAGCCTATCGAGGTCACTTTGAATTTTGTTTCTGTCTTCCAGAGTATTAGCTGTTCCACCCAACTTTGTGTCATCTGCAAATTTGATAAGCATTCCCTGTACCTCCTCATCCAAGTCATTAATAAAAATGTTGAAGAGCACCGGGCCCAGGACTGAGCCCTGTGGTACCCCGCTCGTTACCTCTCCCCAGTTTGAGAAGGAACCATTGATAAGCACTCTTTGAGTCCGATTCTGTAGCCAATTGTGGATCCACCTGATAGTTGTTCCATCTAGTCCACTTTTAGCTAGCTTGCTAATCAGGATATCATGAGGCCCTTTGTCGAAAGCTTTGCTGAAGTCCAGATATATTATGTCCACCGCATTCCCACAGTCCACAAGAGAGGTTATCCGATCAAAAAATGAGATCAGATTAGTCTGGCAGGATTTGTTCTTGACAAATCCATGTTGGCGTCTAGTAATCCCTGCATTGTTTTCAAGGTGCTTGCAGACTGACTTCTTTATAATCTGCTCCAAAATTTTCCCAGGAATTGATGTCAGACTGACTGGCCTATAGTTCCCAGGTTCCTCCTTCTTGCCCTTTTTGAAGATGGGAACCACATTTGCCTTCCTCCAGTCATCTGGCACTTCACCTGTCCTCCATGATTTCTCAAAGATAATAGATAGTGGTTCTGAGAGTTCTTCTGCCAGTTCCTTCATTACTCTAGGATACAGCTCATCAGGCCCTGGGTTAGTTGGCATGAGTCAGATGATCCGAGTGGAAGGATCTTGTTGAAGTTGTGCGGCTCGTGAGAGGTTTGCGTGTCAGAGTGGGACTAGGATACAAAGAGCTAGTTCCATGAGGTCTGGAATAGTGGGTGTTTAGGCCTGGTCTTCCTCAGATAGAAGCCCTCTGTTGCATGCCAAACTCATGTTGAAATGGGTGGTTCAGCACCAGCCTGTGATGGTGCATAGGGGCTTGCTGTTCAGAGGGCCGGATTCTTACAAGGCTGGTGCAAGCCCTCTGCATGAGTCTAAGCAGCTCTTTGGAATCTGGCCTGGTTTTATACCTTCAGTATAGCTTGCAGGTCTCCTTAAAGCTGTTTCCAATAGCAAACATTTCATAGATCATAGAGGTGGAAGGAGCCTACAAGGCTATCGAGTCCAACCCCCTGCTCAATGCAGGAAACTAGAGGAGGGGTCTCCCATCCAAGTAATAACCGGGCTTGACCCTGCTTAGCTTTCCACGCTCAGACAAGCTGGGCCAGCGTAAGCCACATTTGTGAAAGGCATTGTTTACACTCTTGTCCTTGATGCTACGATTGCTGCTCCTAAACGTAGAGAGGAGAATGAGACTTGGTTGTCTCCATTGGCAGTATACAAAGGGTGCTTCTTCTAAAACATGTCTGTTTTTAAAAGAGCTTCTTTAAGGCTTGTTGGATGTCTTCAAATTAAACCTTTTCACTCAGTAATGCTAGGTTCTGATTCAGAGTAAAAGCAGCCCCGCATATGACTAATTCTGCTTAGTCCCAAGTATAGGAAAGCAAATATAGTGAAGCACATAGAACACAATAAAGGAAATAAGGAAAATGGCCTGACATTTTAGGCTGTGTATGAAGACCCACCTTAATTCCCCTGTGCAGTTGGTTAAGCCAATCTAAGGGACTACAGGCTATAGGGGAAAGGCTATAGGATCTGATGTCAGTGGGAGGTAGGATAAGTTCAAGTAGTGTGGGTGCAGGCAAACTGTTCATTGCTGAGTAATGACATCGTTCGTATAGTTGTCTTTCCCTGCAGTCATTCAGGGTCATCCTGCACTCTGGCATATTTAAGTACGTATGTGTTTAAGGAGTCTGTATTTGAATTCTCTGTCCTCGTCCCATAAGGTCAGGTCTGTTTATGGTTTTTAAAGACTTTTCTTACGGTGCAAAACTTACTACTGTCTTGGTTTATTAAGGTTGTCGAATCTTGCATAGTTCCTCTGGGTAATACTTGGGTATGGCCAGAAAAAATATTTTCAAATTCTTAAGCCATGTCATACGCTTAGACAACTGTGTACATAAGTTTGTTGGGTTTTTTTAAAATTGCCCTTGTGCTGGGGAAGCTACCACTTGTCTTCAGTGTCCTATCTGATACAGGGCATTGTCGAGGGTTCTTCCTCTCAGCTATGCTTAAATGCATATTTTTTACTAGGCTTAGGACAGCATACATTTGAAAGGTTCTCTTGTGAGAATTACCCTGTTTGTGAGAATTGCCCTGTTTGTTCCTGCTATCTGGACTTGAGCTCTTTGCACTTAACATTGGAAATTATTTGGTTGAACCAAATAAACTATTCTCCACATCCTTGTATCAAACTTGCTGGTTTGTCTACTCCATTGTGTGGCTGTGATGTGGTTTTAGAATTATGCCCTCTAAAAACCACCAGTGCTGATCTAAATCCTTTCCCCAAGGAGTTGCTGATAGAAGAGGCACACCTCTTAATTTTACCAGTCTTCACCTGCCTAGAATGCCTTAGTCATTGTGTTACACTGTCTATATCAGGCGTGGGCAACTTTGGAGGGTCGGGGGGCTACTTGTGACCCGCCCCCCCATGCGGACTGCACTTCTGCCACTGTGCAGCCAGCAAAAAAATTGGTGGTTTGCTGCTGAAGTTTGTCAGTAAACTGCTATGGGGCCTTTGAAAGGTCAAATTTAGCTGGAAAACAAGTTCCATTTGGCTTTCTTAAGGTTTTATAGCAGTTTGCTGCTGAATTTCGGTGGCAAACCACCTTCTTTATCATTATTTTGTGGCGGGGGGGCGTGTGTTGCCCACCCCTGCTCTATACACACACACGGGCTTGACCCTGCTTAGCTTTCCACGCTCAGACAAGCTGGGCCAGCGTAAGCCACATTTGTGAAAGGCATTGTTTACACTCTTGTCTCACACACACTCTCCCCCTCAAACTCTCTCATCTCCAGAAGGTTTGAGTTCCATATACAGGTACCTTATGTTGGGTTCCAGCACAGGGAAGCTTTTGCAAGTATTTGTTTGGATCAACTGGATCCTCCTTTGGCCGACTGTGGCTGTAAGCTGGTTCATGGATGGCGTTCTAAAGCTACCTTCCTGTGTAGGGGCTGGTGTCAACAGTTGTTATTCCCTTCTAATGTATCCACAATCTAATAGAGTAGACTGGGCATTTATAATTATATTTGTAACTTGTAGTTAACCAAATAGGCTGTCATTAAGATAGAGATCATGCAATATGTTGAGCATAGTGGCATACACCCAGTCATTAGCTGCAAGAATTGCTCCCCTCGGGGGATTAAAACAATGGTTTGCTGTAACTGCACCATGCTATGTCCGTTTGTGCAGTGCCTGTGTTTAGAAAGCAAGTGGCTTATCTTCATCTGGGGAAATCACTGTGGGTTATATAACTTGTGTCCATTACCTCAGTTCTTATGTTGAGGATTTGCTCTTCTATTCATAGGGGAGAAGAACAGCCTAGTTAAAAAGGTGGAGACCTCAGTGGTTTTGTTTTGGAGGTGACATTGCTAACTTGTCAGGTTGGCCAACAGGCTACTTTGTGAATGCTGTAGAGTGCAGTGGTTTTCAGACTGCGAGTTCCCTTCGAGATTCCCCGGCTGGAAGATTAGTAAGTGGCGGACAAGCAGCCCTGAAAGATGCTTGTTGCCCCTTACTGAATTTCCCCTGCAAGGTGCAACCATTGTTTTAGAACAGCCTTCCCTAATTTAGTGCCCTCCAGATGTGTTGGACTACCACTCCTGTCATGATGAGAGTTGTAGTCAAACACATCTGGAGGGCAGCAAGTTGGGGAAGGCTTTACTAGGGCAGGGATGTGGCATCTACTTACAGTAATACCTTGGATTGCAAGTAACTTGATCTGAGAGCATTTTGCTAGACAAGCAAATTTTTTTTAAAATTTTTGACTTGATAAACAAGTGACATCTTGCAAGACAAGTGTAGGGATGTAACCGCTCGCCTCAAGCGGGCGTAGCAGGCCGAAATCGGCCCCACTCACGCCCGCCAGAGACTCGCTTTGATATAAGAGTGTTTTGGATTACAAGCACGGTTCCGGAACGAATTATGCTTGCAATCCAAGGTATTACTGTACAGTAGTTGTTGTTTTTTTACTAGACCTGCCAGATCCACAACCAGAGCCTGGTGCATCATAATTAAACCATTCTGAGCCCAGGAATCTGTTTTGAGTACCAGAACTACCTTCTGCCCACCTCTGCATTGGGGTGTGCACGCTTGGTTCACATATAGGGCATGGGTGGGCAACGTGTATGCCAAAAAATCTGGAGTGCTGCAACTCCCATCAGGAAGCTGCTTTACACTGAGTCTGTCCCTTGGTCCATCTAGCTCAGTGCTGTCGACACTGACTGGCAGTGGCTTCCCAGGATTCCAGGCAGGATTCTTTTCTAGCCCTGCCTAGAGATGCCAGGGATCGAACCTCGGACTGCCTGCATGCTAAGCATAGACTCTGCCACTGACCCACGTCCCCTCCCCTAACCAGCATAGTCAATGGTGGAGGATGATGAGATTTGTAGGCCAAAACAACTGTAGGGCTACCAGTTGCCCACCCCTGACTTAGGGTAATGATAAGGCCTAACAGGCCTGTATGTGGGCCATAGAACCTGGGAAACGGCATTATGCCAGGCTGGACCACTTGTCTATCTAGCCTAGTACTGTCTGCTGCAACTGGCAGCTGCTCTTCAGGGCCTCAGGCAGACAGAGGTCTTTCCCATCATCTGTTACCTAAGATATATATTCAACTAGGGTTGCCAGGGATTGAACCTGGGACCTTCTGTATGCACAGCATGTGCTCTGCCCCTGAGCTGTGGTCTATCACTTTTACGTGGGTTCATTTGAACTGCACTTGAGAATGTGCCTCATAATCTTCTGCAACCTATAGGCATTCCTTAACAGTCAAGACAATTGAAAGAGTCCCTTGAAGGCAGGTAGCTTGGAAACCAGTGTGCTGCTAACTCATCCTTACGTGCAGTTGGCTTGTGTGACTATAGAACAGGCTCCTGCATTCTCCTGCTGCTGGATATTGCATATTCTCACAACCAGGAAGAGTGAGGATCCCCTTACTTACACTCAGTTTAATTTTCCTTGCTCGGTCTTGCATCAGTGCCAGCTTGGAATGAACTGGTGCTGTGGGTAGGAAGTGGCTACTGGGAACGAAATGGTTGGTATTGCTTTCTTCTGTTCTTTCAGATGCCGTTTTGATTTGCTTATACCCCCACTTTTCAGCCAAGATTGGCTCCTAAAGTGGCTTACAGTTAAAATCCACACAGAATCCAGTTCTAGGTGATAGAACAGAAAGATGTGGCTTAGGCCTGACTAAATATAGAGGGCAATCAAAAAGTAATGGGTGAAGAGGGCCCAACATTGCTTACTCTTCCTGGTCTGTTAGCCAATTAAGGACCAGTATTCCGATCCCCATAGTGACCAATTTAGGTGCTTCCTAAATTGAGTATCGGTTTGGTACAAGTGTAACCGTGATACTGGTATAAACCATCTTGGCAAAATTTGAGATTTTGGCATTCTTTGGGCACACGTACCACAAGTCAGTCCAAAAGTATGAGGCTTTTAATGTATGCTACAGTACGTATACAGCCCTCCTGGCTTTGCTTCTAATCTTCTGAGCTGCAGCACAGGAGAACCTGGCAGAATAGGTCCCACTAGCTAGGTTTACAGGCCCTCTTGATTCTATCCAGGTATTATTCTATTTTATTCTAGTTTTCCATCAAGTCAGGAAGCTCAACATACGTTGCTCTGTTTAAAAGGGCATACAGTAAGCCAAAACAATTGCCCGAACCAAACCACCAGTACATAAATGACAGCCTTCATTCACATGCCAGCCCAGTAACAAAGTCAATAAACGTTAAGAAGCCTTCCTGAACAACTGTCTTCACCTGCTTCCTAAAAATAGAAAAGGATGAATTCTGGCGGATCTCCCTGGGGAGATAATTCTATAAAAGGTGTGCCGTACACTACTGGCTGGCAGTGCTACAGATTGGCTGTACATGAGAACAAGTTTCATTTGTTAAAACATGTTTCTTGCTCTTACCAGCTATGAGAAAATCTGCAAGCACATTGACTGTGTCTGAAGACTTGGAAACCAGATATGACTAGGCAGGGGTCTGTTATAATTTGGATGCCTTGCAACAGCTTTCCCCAACCTGGCACCCTCCAGATATGTTGGACTGTAATTCCCATCATCCCCAGCCAGCACATCATGGAGGGTGCCAGGTTGGGCAAGGCTGCCTTACAGAGTTGCTTGTTCCTTCTGCCAGCTACTGTTTCTGTTACTCAGTCTCTGTACTTTCCACTCACTTCCAGTGTCTGCCTCGGGTGGGGGGGGGGTTTAGTAAAAATCTCAATCTTGGTTGTAGTACAGTTTAGCAAGTTAAAATATATGCATGTTTGCATTCATCATCTTTGGTGTGCAACTTGAATCCTCTTTTTTTGTAGTGTGTGCATAGCCCTACACATTGAGTGTTGTTTGAATCCTAACATTTTGGGGTCCCGGTGCCCCTCAGATCTATTCTAGCCAAAGAAGGGTCCTCCTCCTCCATATGAAAAAAAAATCCTACCAGATTAGGCCGTATGTCGGATCCAAATCACCAGCCTCGATAAATTCAAGCTTTCTGCTCTTAGCAAAGCTAAGCGGTACATCTGTGAGTTCTGAAGTGTGAATGTTTCGGTTCTAGGCGCATGAAGCATCACATCACCAACAGCAGGCAGCACAGAACAGTTTGCTGCCGCTCCTGAGCTCTGCTGTCGAGCCCCCCGACCAGAAGCCAATCTTACCCTTGCCGATAACACAGAAACCTCAGCCCCCACCAGAAACGCTAAAAGATGCCATTGTTGGGATTAAAAAGGAGAAACCGAAAACCTCCTTTGTGTGTACGTACTGCAGCAAGGCCTTCAGGGACAGCTACCATTTGAGGCGCCACGAATCCTGCCACACAGGGATAAAGTTAGTGTCACGGCCAAAGAAAGCTCCTGCCACGATGGTACCCCTAATCTCGACCATTGCAGGCGACAACAGCCGGACATCGCTGGTTTCGACCATCGCAGGCATCCTTTCGACAGTCACTACGTCTTCCTCCGCCACCAACCCAAGCAGCAGCGCTGGTGCCACAGCCATGCCGGTGACGCAGACGGTGAAGAAACCCAGCAAGCCCGTCAAAAAGAACCACGCCTGTGAGATGTGCGGCAAGGCCTTCCGCGACGTCTACCACCTCAACAGGCACAAGCTGTCCCACTCGGATGAGAAGCCTTTTGAGTGCCCAATTTGCAATCAGCGTTTCAAAAGGAAGGACCGCATGACCTATCACGTGAGGTCTCATGAGGGTGGCATCACCAAACCCTACACCTGTGGTGTTTGTGGAAAAGGCTTTTCGAGGTACCATGTAGAAAATCCCAGGCGAGCTCAAGTATTGGATTTTCATTCCGTGATCGCGAGGGGGGTGGGGTTGGGGTTGGGGTGGGAGCTGTGAGGAAAGCGAGGGCTGGTGGCTGGGAATGGGGAGAGAACAGTGCTCTTGCGTCTCCAGATATAGATCTGAAGCCAGCTTTTTGCTAGTGAATGGAGACTCTGCCTGTGGTCTTAAACCAGAAATTACTTCAGCGTTAGTTTGCATTGCAGAGGTGAAAGAGTGTGAGCAGGCTGCAGGCAGAAAATTTGAACCCCCCACTTGTGGGGAGAGCACTAATCTAGCAGTATTGTATTAATATAGCACCTCTGCTTTATTTGGGTCATCTCTAGTTCTAAGTAAATGTCTAGTAGATTTCTTATGTCTCTTTGAAAGGGGATGCATGCTTACTACATCCATACATTTCAGGGCAAGGCCTGCATGCTGTAAGGGGATATTAAGTTTCTTATAGCATGGGAACTGTGGATTTGTGTCATTTGGGAGTGTTTTTTAAAAATTCCTTCTTGTGAAGTATGTTGGGTTGTCTGGATGATCAGTACTGTGTTTATGTGTAACAATGTGTTTTCTTGTGTCCCTACTTTTCTTCCTTTCACAGGCCTGATCACTTAAGCTGTCATGTTAAACATGTGCACTCCACAGAGAGGCCCTTCAAATGCCAAGTAAGAGTTTCGGTGATCTATAGAGTTTAACTCCTTTGGCTGTTGGCTGAACTGCTTCACACCAGAGTTTGTATTCAAAAATCATAGGGACTCCTTGAATTGGAAGAATCAGGTCCTGATGACCAAATTGGGCTCTCTTTTTCACTCCTCGGAAGCTTGCTATAGACTACATTATTGGGACCCCATTTTTTGCCTCTATATTTGAGCAAGATTGGGCATATGCAGATTACTTGAGCGACCCACTTGTCTGACTTAAACCGGTTTAACTTCACTCTTTCCCTCCACTTCTGGTAGGACAAGAAAAGTTCATCCCAAGACCATATCTAGTCTCCCCCCCCCCTTTTTTTTTTGAGTTTTCATATGACAGCCTTCCCCAACTTGGTGCCCTCCAGATGTGTTGGGCTGCAATTCCCATAATGGCCATGCTGGCTGGGAATTATGGGTGTTGCAGTCTAGCACATATGGAGGGCACCAGCCCAGGTTCGGGAAGGCTGTCATGTTCTAACTGTTGTAAGCAACTGTCAGCAGCTCTTGCACTAAGCAAACTAATTCTGGGCTTGATGTTGAAAACCAGCTCTAGTGGTGAAAACTGAGACAGGTTTGTAAATACCTGGCTGCAAGTAAGGTAACTGAATGGGGAGGTTTTTGTAAACTGAAGAGTGGTCCCCCCCCCCTTTTAATCCCCCTTCCAGGTTGTCAGGGTGCCGCGAATGACAGACCATGTGCATGTGTAGGCAGGCTAGCAATTCTTTTTTATGTGGGCTAATAACATGCCAACTTATTTACAAGGCTTAAAGGCAAGCAAAATAACTTGGGTGGCTTGATCGGTTGACTCTGTTCTTCTGTTTAGCTTCATCCATGCGTGCCCGAGCTTGTTCTCAGTGACTCACTATGGCCAGCAAGTATTCTGAATTAAAAGGAATGACTCTTCATGCTTTTGTGTTCAGTTTTTTTCTGATTTTTATTTAACCAAATGTACGTAACTGAATAATGGAAAAATCGTGACTAGGAATGTTATCAGGAATCTGTACAAGAGACCACCTGTGTGTGTTCTAGCATTTATAAGCTCCATGTCAACTTGGTATGTGAGGTTGTCTTAGCTTTTAAAACAAAAGCTCCACTTTTGTCCCTGAAGTATTTATTCAGCTCCATGATGCATTCTTGAGAGAGCCATTCAGTCTTTGGATTATAGATATATCAATTTGGAGAGAGTTGGAAGAGTAGTTAAGGCACCCAGTTGATATAATCCCAGAATATATAAGTTTACCTGCTGCATCTTCATCCTGCATGGCCAATACCAGTTTATTCAGCTGCAAAAGTTTCTTAAGGTACGATGCTGACCATGCTAGAAGTGGCAAAACTGTTCCCATATCACTTCAGACTGCAGATGGGGGTCACTTAATTTAATTCACTCCCTGCAGCCAGAAAATTAGCATGTTGCAGCGAAGTGTTCTAGCCTATATTGCATTTTTTGTTTGTTTGGAGGAGTAGGACAGCCCAAACACAGTTTTACCACTTACTGATTGTATGAATTAGGTGTTGGTTCCTGTTTATATATACTTTGGGATGACTGCTGTGGGAGTAACAGCCATACTATAGATAATACATATAAAGGGAGTCTTCATTCAGTGTGTGTGCTTCTAAGTAAGGAAATTGGCGTGCTTTAATTACACATATCAGATGGGTTTTGAACTGAATCCCATTATATTCCTCCTCTGGGCTGTCATGTGGGCTGTAAGGACTTGTTATGCACTGGCAACTTAATATTTAAAAAATGCACTTAAAATTAGTATTTGGTCAAGTCCGACTACCTGCCTTAAGCTTTCTGTTTCTTTCCATGTAGACCTGCACAGCTGCCTTTGCCACCAAAGACAGGCTGCGGACGCACATGGTGCGCCACGAAGGAAAGGTGTCCTGTAACATCTGTGGTAAACTTCTGAGTGCGGCATATATTACCAGCCACTTAAAGACTCACGGGCAGAGCCAAAGTATCAACTGTAATACCTGTAAACAAGGCATCAATAAAAGTAGGTGGACACTTTTTCTTAAGCCATTCAGGGCCATCTTTAACCACCAGTAGGACTGAGTGTGTGTGGAATGTTTAACATTTTAAAGACACAATTTTCGCTTATGTAAGGTAAGGATGAAATCATAGTGAAATAATTCTACCAAACAAGATCTGTGAGGATGGGAATCTATGTATCATTATGGGAGGCTTTTAGGTGTCTGCCTTTTGCCATAAGTGACCTGAAAACCTTCCAGGCTTGGGCAGGGCCTTGTCTGAAGCCCTTTGAAGTCGGTGGAAAGCATCCCATTGATTTCGGCAGACTTTGAATGGCTGCTTCAGTGTTCTTGGCACACTGGAGCTGATGACTAAACAAGTTTTTAAAAACCCACATCTTGCAGTATTTTAGGGCGTTAAAGATAAATCTCAGTTTTGTTGCAGCTGAGAAGCCCAGTCATGTTTAGCAGTGCAAATAATAAAAAAAACCTCCCCCTCCAAAATGCTAACTTAAGATTTTTAGTGGAGCCCAAAGTGACTTCCCAGTAGCTCGCTTCAGCCCCCGCTTTCATGGATCTCCATAGCATAAAGTGTAGATTTGCACCTTTATGGATACATTTCCAGAGTAGGTCTGGATTGCTTTGCAGAAACGCAGAACTCAGGCATAAGTTTGTAAATAGCCACCTCATTAGTTAACTGTGGTGAGTAAGGATTACGCCTAGGAATTTTGTTAATGTTGGTTCTCTCTAGGTAGGAGGTGAGGCCTGGCCCACACATGCAGTAAAATGAGATGGTAGAGATCTGAAGTTGTAGAATGCAGGTGAGGGATACCATTTTTTGAATACTCCCCCATGTGTTTAAAAGCAACCAGCCTGCAAGCAGAAAATTAGCACAGCAAGGAGCCTGCTGCAGTAGAGCCTTCTCCCTGAAAAGCTAGGGGTTTTCTTACTTGCAAAGAGCTTCTGACATGGCGGAGCACCCAAAAATGGCATCCTTGCCACCTGCACTCTAAAGCGGTACAAATCCATTCTACTACCTCATTCCACGGCATGTGTAGATCAGACATGACTAACACATGTGGGGCTAGTGAAAGTCTTGGCTGCTAAGTTTTTGTAGGATTATTTGTATGGATCTCCAAGCACATAGAACATGTAAGAAAAGTTAAGTGAGTTTTAGCCTGAAGAAAAGCATAAATGTGTGATCTTCCCCTGTCTGTTCAAATATTGGGAGACAGGAGTCCATGTGTTCCAGAGGTTTGGGAGAAGGGTTTCTGAATAGTACCTGCCCTGCCCCGCCCCAAGGGACTGAGGTGGGTTGGTCAGAACATATTATTTTGCTTTATTCTCACAACAACCCAGGGAAGGTACACTAGACTGAAATATTTGCTTGCTGAGCTTCATGGCTTGTCAGGGATTTAAACCAAGTTTTTGATGTCCAAAAGATAAACCTGTATCCACCATACAAGCGTTGCTGCCCTGCCCCTGCGTAACTCCCCTCTATCTTTTGCCATTCCTCTACTACACGTCTGTCACCCACCCCCTGCCCACATCATTGTGCAAAAGAAGTCTCCCAGCTTTTTTCAGTGGGGATAGATTGCGTACTTAGCACATTATTCAGGGTTGCTTCATTTACATTCATTCCTCTTAATTGCAGAATTTGGCTTTTTCAAGCAAGAAAATCTACACCTCCCTGCTTGTGAGTAACAATTGTTTAAACTGGATTATCTTTTAGTGTATAAGACTGGAAATGTTTGGTGCAAGAATCAGCAACCTCTCTTTGCTCTTAAGATAGGAAGGAGTTTGCTGTCAATTTTCCATTGAGTGATATTTGAATACTTATACAAGCCATTATGGCAGAAGTTTCCAGTTTCCCCCCGTAAGTTATTCCATGCGAGCTCAACACATCTAGGTTACCTTCCATGCATCTGTTTCAGCCACAGCTGTGATCACTGTGGAAGAAACAGCTGCACACTCTTGGCCCCTTGTGCGCGCACACTCCAGTTAGTCTTAACAAGAGTCATGTGCCCCCTTTTGACAAGTCTACATTATGGAACTCCCTGTTGGCAGAGACTGTATACCTGCAGCAGCAGCTGCGTGGCCAGAAAGCAGACGGCTCTCTTCCTGTGGGAAGGTCTGTTAAAACTAAATTACAAGGGCTCGCACTCCATTACAAGGGTTTAAGGACAGGTAACACCCTCTCTGCATGAAGTAAATAGGTCCATAATCCCATAAAGGGCTCATGGTCTAAGCATAAGGAATAAGAGTGAAACAACTCTATAATAATTCAAAATATATTGGCCAGTTCTTAATGAGTGGGAGTGGTAGGTTACATTTGTCACAAGCAGCACACTTAAATGATAGGGGTTCTCGGAACTGTTTGAAAATTAAGTTGGTCTTAAACGGCTGGGTTTGACACATCTCCCAGCAGCAGTCTTCTTTTAGAGGAAGTATTAAATTATGCGTGGGGGTTTCAGGCTTTCTTTAACCCCCAGCTAACTGTGCGATGGGGCATCCCTGTCCCATCAAAATGAGTATGACACTGACAAATGGCTGAGCCTCCTAGGACAGGGCCGGGCAGAAACTAGGCCATAGTACGTCGGTCATTTTCTGATGGGAAACCTGGCACCTGCTGGCTGCTGTGATAGTTGCAAAGAACACTGGACTAGGTGGACCATAATCCGATAACGCAAGAATAAATGTTCCTGCATACCCAAGATCACCCGGACTTCTCACCTCAGTGAGAACTAGCTCTTAATTATGCCCTCTTTTAAGAAATCCTGAGTGTGTATATATGCACCTGTTTGCTAAACTTAAACCACATCCATCTACAGCAGCCTTTTCAGAACATCTGGTGCCTTCCAGATATTTTGGATTATCATTGGCCATGCTGGTTGGGGCTGATGGGAGTTGAAGTCCAAGACATCTGAGGGCATCAGGTTGTGGGGAAGGCTAAAAACCCCGGAAGGTCAACAAAAGAAGATAATGCAGGACTGAAGACACGCCGCCCCTTTTCTTAGGCATTCTCAAGTCCATGCAATGCCTGTAGCTACCCTTTAACATTCTTTAACCACTGTTACGACAGATAATTCTGGCACTTACTTTCTAGGTGCGAAAAACAGATTTTTCACTGCCTGGTTCTCAGTGGAGCTTACTTTCAAATAGTGTTTGCATGAGCTGTACTTGTGTACCTTGAGATTCATGTAGTGTATTTTAAACTTGGGAGGGGGGCTTCTGAACTCTCTCTACATGGCGTACAGTGAAGTTAGGTATCCACAACCTGGCAGTGGTGGGAGAATGAGTTGAATTACCTAGTGTGCCTTGTGCTGCTGCATATAAGAATTGGTAAACGACGGCAATTAGATATATAACATTACTTTAGCTCTTTTGCCTGGCAAAAGGGCCGACCTGAGTTGCTCTTGGGACTGACGCTGTGGGCATGAACAGGACAGTTCTTCCACAGCTGTTTTTTTTTGTGGAGTCCCCACTTAAGGTCATGGGAGAGATGGGGGATGCCAGGCTACTGATCTGGCTTGCATGTCACAACAACCCACTTTAAAAAACAACAACCGTGGGTTGTTGAAAAATAAGCTGGCGTGAGTGTGTGGGCTCCTGGCCATTCCTGCTGAGCTAAACAAGCAAGGTTGTTTGTTCTTGGGTTACCAGTCTGGGTTGTTCTTCCCTCAGCAACCTGCAATTCCAGGTTCAGACATCACGTTATTTAGCTCGGTGGGAGCAGGTGGCCAGGAGCCAGTATTGCTCCCGCTCGTTAAACAAACGGTGTGTGATCCGGGCCACTGTCTGCTAGCAGTGAAGGGTCACTCCCAGAATCTCGGTGTGTTTGCATGCAGCTTGGCAGGTGTCGCATTACCCTCATTGTTTGTTTGAAAACCTAGGCATTAATAAACCGAGAAAGGTGTGTTCTTGCACATATCTTTCATGTATTGCCTTCGAAATGCTGTTCCAGCACAAACTAAAACCACTTTTTGTTCAAAATCATGAAGAGCTAATCTGGGAAAATGCCAATACAACTTTCAAACCAAACCCCGTTTTCTCAGGAGTCTCCCGAGCATGGTTTTTAATTTCAGCAAAATGCTTCTTTTTGATGGGGAAAATTCTAATTTGCATCTGTATGTATGTGTATCTTCAAAATATATTTGGCTGGAATAGCTTGCATGAACGAAGAGAGCAACAACCAGAAGCAGCAGCAACAGCAGCAGCAACAGCAGCAGCAGCATGTCTCAAACTGGCCTGGAAAACAGGTAGAGACCCTGAGATTGTGGGAAGAAGCTGTCAAAGCAAGGAAGAAAGGTAAAAAATTTTTATAGCTTTGGAATAAATGCTGTCAGGTGTGTGGAATGTTGGGATTAATGCTATTTGTATAAAGGTGACATATACTGGGCAAGGAACATGGAGCAAATTCCCACTGTGTGTGTGTGTGTGTGTGTGTGTGTAATATAATCTTATGTGTGCGAGCGCACACATACACACGCGGCAGCTGCCACTTGATAATGATTATCTGGCACTGACTGGCATTACCAGTCAGACTTGTCATGGTTCCTTACCTCTTAATCACCTCAAGCAATTGCTTTATGGGAGCCAGGCTGGGAAGTGTTAGTTCTGTTATGGGTTAGCAAGCCCCCTGTGGTGGTCTGTTGCTTTAATCAAAAGTATCAACTCTTGCTCCAGTGTCAAGTTGGGAACATACAGAAAACATGAATTAAATACCTTCCAAGGCTACATGTTCTGTGCACAGTAAACTCCTATAATCCGTGACCACTGGGCATGCTAGCTGGAGGTTCTGGGAGTTGTAGTCCAAAACGTATGGAGGGCACCAGGTTGCCCAGCCCTGCAAAGCCTCAGGCTCTAGCAAGAGATTTAAGTTAAGTCTGTTGGGGCATACCCAGAAAGGCTTAAGTCTGATGTAAATAGCCACTCATCACAGACCTCGTTTCCAGGGTTCCCCAGAGAGAGAGAGAATGTCTAATGAAGACTTCTCAGCAACTTTGGGTAAGCCATGGCAGTCAAACTGGTATACAGTTGTTTGTAATATATTCTCAGATATGTACTCTCAAGTTCTCTAACGTGGCTAGAAGGCATTTGACCTCCATGGTTTCTTGACGTTGTTACCAATTTCAGCCTGCTTGCCTTTTATTCCCCTCATGTCTGACACTTCTACAAAGTTGGCTTGATGTTCTGTTAACTTTTGCAGTTTGTGTGTGCGACTACAAACCGAAAGGTGCTGTGGTCCCCTCTTGCCAGGGAGTCTTTTAGCTCTTTTATTTTGATGCAAGTTTAGACAGAAAAAAAGGCCTACAACTCCCAGCACACCTCAGCCAGGTATGCTTTTTTCCTGCCTTTTTTGTAGGCCTTTTTTTCTGACTAAACTTAGAATCGTAGAAAAGTAGAGTTGGAAGGGGCCTACAAGGCCATCGAGTCCAACCCCCTGCTCAATGCAGGAATCCAGGTCAAAGCATCCCTGACAGATGGCATAAACTTGCATAGGATTGTGCCTTTATTTGCCATTTGTAGCTCACTCGGACTTAACTATATGTAAAGCACATGAGTGAGCCAAGAAAGTGTTGGGTAACTCTGGAGGATAATGTTGTAGCATGAACATCAGCCAGCATTGTCAATGATCAAAACATCTGAAGGGCACCTGGATGGGGAAGGCTGGTGTAACACTTCTCACGGAGTCAAGCTTATTCTTCCCCATTGGCACTTGAGCTTCTAAGCGCTGCACACTTTCTTCTGCATAACAGTGTTTTTAAGCAATGTGAGCCAAAGGTACACTGGTCCTTTTTACCCCATGCATTGTGGTGGCTTCAATACAAGGAAGTTGTATCTTATTGCAGCTGCCATTTACAAAGGCATCTAATTCAGTGGTGCCAAATTAATTAGTGCCAAAGTAACTTTTTATCTTTTTGCATTAAAATGAGATTGGCAATGTATACCAGACTTTTCAGCATGGGAATAGAAGCTCCATCCCTTAGGTATAGTGGTCCATTTTGAGTTTTCTATTTCCATCCGCACAGGTGTTTTTCCCGTCAGTTTTGTTCAATGTCCTTCATTTTTTAAAAAAGAAAATAAAAAATATATAGTAGAGGTCTTGCACATGATAATGTGGTAGTACCCAGTTTTTACAATGTGTATATTATAATCTGAGTTGTGTGTATTGCATGCCAGGGAAATCTGGATTCTGCAGTTGGAATAAACCATGTGGGTGTTCGCCCTTGCATAATTCTGCTTTCAGAGTTTGTGGGAGGAATGTTGCATTTGGGTACGATAGAAGTTTTCTGACCAGTAGACACCTCAGACACACTCTAGTCTCTCTGCTTTAGCTTTCCTCTAACTTCTTTGTGGAAGCTGAGACTACTTGGGATGCTAAATCCTAGATCAGATACTGAATTCCGTTCTTGCATGGAAAGCCTGTGGCAATATTTAATGCATCCGCAGATCTATAATCATGCCCTTTCTCCAAGGGCAGCACTTTTTTGTTTTTGTTTTTTGCTTTACAATCAGACTGAGTATGTAACTGGCCCAAAGTCATCTAATGAGCTCTATGGCTGAGTGGGGATTTGAACATGGGCCTCCCCAGTCCAAATCCAGCATGCTTAAGAACATGATACTTGCATGCTCTGATGCAGAGAGACCTCCTCTGGTTCCAGAATTTCCCTTCCTTCGCTGAGTAAGATGTGTTGAGAGAAACCCCAGTCCCTCAATAGCTGAGTAGTGGCTTAAATATTAGGCCAACCAAATCTCTGCTGCTTTCCCCTCTCCTGCTGCCATTTGCACCTTCACCTTTCTCTGCTTGTGGTGGCTGCTAGCATCTTACTCCCTCATCACCCTGTTTTTTTATGAAACTGTGCATGCACATAGTAGTGGTTTCCAGGGAACATGTAGCGAGGGGTGTGTGTGACGGCAGTGGCAGAGGTGGGGGTGGGCAAGGGCCTGTAGAATTCTGAGCACTCCAGAGGTTGCCACATACGAAAACGGCGAGAAGCCTGGGAAGAGGGAAGGAGGTGCTGCCTTGGAGGAAGCAGGGCATAGGCGCTCACAGGTGGCTGGCTTGGCCCAGAGGCAAAAAGGCATTGGCCGAACCTCAAGGCAAGTCTAAATCTGGATGGGTGTGGGATGGGTGATAAAGGGCAAGCATCTGTGCACTTCCTTAAAGCACAAGGCAGAGGAACATTGAGCAAAGGAGCCTCACAAATGGATTTTACCTGGAAGCCGAAGGAAGAAAAGTAGGGAGAGCAGAGGGAGAACAGCCAGAAAGAGAGTGCACGCTTTAGTTTCGGTGGATTCCGAATCCCTTGCATAAAAGGCACCGCACTTGCATCCCATTGAAAAGTGGGACCCTTTGGCCCTGATGCAGAAACACCGGACGCAGCACACCACTGCCAAAGAGCGAGGAGTGAATAATCGGACTTCTGTGCCTGTTCTGGCTTCCTAGGACACAAGGCAGGAGGCTGGTTCCAGAGTACCAGGAATCTTAGATTGTAGTACTTGTGTCTTCCTTTCATCTCTTGCAGTTCATGATCAGATCCAGAAATCTCCATTGTGTCCAGGTGCTTTTTGTCTCAAGCCTCTTTTCCTTTTGCCCTGTGGTGGCAAGTCAGAATGGCGCACGCTGAATTGCCGGGACCTGTTTTTCAACAGTGACCACACAAGCAGCATCATGCATCCGCAGTATCCTAAGGAACATGGTGGTCAGGTCTGGGGCACTAGCAGCTTCCCTGTGCAGAAGGTGATGGGTCAGAGTATGATGAGAGGTCGTAGGTTAGAGGAAAATCCCGTGCACTGCTCACGGAAGATGCCAGGTTCAATCCCAGACATAACTAGTTAAAAATAAATAAAGAGTTGGGGGAGCTTGGAAAGACCCCTGTCCTGAAGCCTTGGAGAGCTGTTGCTGGTCAGAGTAGAGAAGACCAGTGGTCTTCATATCCTGTGAAGTGACTTGCTCCACAGTTAGAGCAGCACTGGCCTTTGACTGGGAATACTTGGGGCTTGGCTTTGGTTTGGTACTTCTAAAGCTAGAACTGTCAGTTTTACACTTGTGTGCAAAGGCAGCCTGTCTGGTTTTACAAGAATAGTACGGAAAACTAGAGAAATGTGTCATTGAATGGCTTAATTGCAACACCTTTCCTCCACCTCCCAATTTTGATTGCAGAAAGTCAACAGACCCTGAGGCCAACTTCGGTCAAGCAAGGTAGGGTCAGATACATTTATATAGTTCGTATGGTAAGGCTGGACTCCTAGCTGTCTCCATCTCTCCCTTTGAAATAACAGCATACAGTTCCACATTCGTGGGGTACAAGACATCGGTTTCTGGACAAAATAATGCTAGTTGCTTGGTGCAAAAAATGCACCCAGGGGAGTTTTTGTGTACTAGTTGTAGCACCACCTACCTTTTTGCCCCTGTGACTCTTGTGTGTATCCTCCCACCCCAGTTATGCACTGTGAGGCACAACAGTTTGTGTGCAGACATAGCCTGTCCGTTGTACACCAGAGTGATGGTGTGGCACAAGCCAAGGCTTCACATGAAAAGCATGTGGACTTGCTGCCTGATAAATTCTGGCTGTTTGGTTTGTGCTAGGTGGTGTACGTGAATGGCTGTCTATCTTGGCTTCATGCCTGAACTTTGTTTAGATTGAAGTTTCCAAGGGCTGTTAGTCCTTTCCATACCTGTGGTAATCTTTGCATTCCTTCCATTTCTTGCCTCCCCCCCCCCCCCGTCTCCATGTGAGCGTGATAAGTACTGTATTGCTCGCCAGCAGGTGGTGCTGATAAATCAGAGGTATCTACCTCTGCTATATAGCCTTCTTATGCTCCCCCATGCAGCTAGCCCCACGTTCCTCTTGGTATACAGTGTAGACCTAACCCTTTCTCAGATGCCAAAGGAAACACCGGTGTTTAATTTATTAGCCAACGTGAAAGCCGTGCGGCCAGTGGGGTTTGACGCACACATCTGATTGACTGGGGTGTTGTAGTAGCTAAGCTACACTTACAGAAATCATTCCACCCATGGTGGTTAAGTTTATCTTAAGAATGAATAAGCAGGTAAATAGTGAAACCAGCTTTGTGTATCGGTCCCTAATAATGACTTTTTAAAACCTTCACAGAATGTCAGTACAACTTTGAGAAGGCTATAGAGTACGTACCATTCGGTATGTACACTCTCCTCTACTTATAATGTTCCTCATGAGAGGATTTTCTGCTAATACTGTGCTGTTTTTATGAGCAAATCCCCCTTTTATACTAAAAAAAAGAAAGAAAAAAGGAGAAAAAAAAAAGCTTCCCAGGAAATGTCTTGAATTTGAGATGAATTGCATGATTGAAGTTACCATAGGCTGTAGACTTATAGTATTTAACTATTGTATTTCTGAGTAGATACTATTTGAGAGTACTTATTATTGTAGAGAGCAATGAGATGTTGAAGCACAGAATATGTAGACTGCCATTATTCTAAAAAAATCAATAGTTTTGCCAGTTTACAGGAAACCCGAGATAGACACAGGCTGATGGCTAACTTGTCGGTCTGCAAGCCCTTAACAGCCGTTAGCGGAGCAGCTGTGATGTGTTCGAAACATTCTTGCTGCTCAGGCATTAACTGTCTGCAAAAAGGGCTTAGTGACGGAAGGGGCCATGCATTGCGGCGGGAAGGGCTTCCTAGAGGTGAGGAGGGTTGGATTTGGAACAGTCCAAGTGGGAGCCCATAAACCTGTGCATTAAAGTTTATCCTGAGGACTGCCCTGCCAGTGGTTCAAAATCTTCCCCTATGTGTCTCTTTTTTTAAAAAACAACAGAAACAACTTTGGTGTCTTTTTTTATCTTGTTTTTTAGAAGCTGCTAACCTGTGCCAAACGTCCACTGCTGCCTCTACGCCTGTGACTCTTTCTACTCCTTTCAATATAACCTCCTCAGTGGCGTCCGGGACTATCACCAATCCAGTCACAGTGGCTGCTGCAATGAACATGAGAAGCCCAGTCAATGTATCAAGCGCAGTTAACATCTCCAGCCCGATGAGTCTAGGCCACCCTGTTACTATAACCAGTCCGTTGTCCATGACATCTCCGTTAACGCTCACAACACCTGTCAATTTACCAACTTCAGTAACTGCTCCAGTGAACATAGCACATCCGGTCACCATAACTTCACCCATGAACCTCCCAACACCAATGACGTTAGCTGGTCCATTAAATATAGCAATGAGACCTGTGGAAAGCATGCCTTTCCTTCCCCAGGCATTGCCAACCTCTCCCCCCTGGTAAAAACAAAGCAAAGCAAAACAAAAACCTCACAGCAGTATTAAAAAAGGAATGAAAAGCAAGTCCTTACCAGCAGTTACCTTTTTGTTTTGTTTTTGTTTTGTTAACGATGGTAATGAAACCAGACTAATTCAACTGGGGCAAAAATCATGCACCGGTTAAAAAAAACAACAACTTAGCATAGCGTCCCTGTTTAGTTGGCTGGCTGTCAGTCTTATCACCTGGGTCACTTTGTTTCCTTTAAGCTGGCAGTGATATTGAAAGAGGAGCAGATGGGAGTTGAACCCAGTCTCTGCGAACGAAGGAACGGTTTTATTCTAAACACTAGAAGCCTCAAAATGAGGCCCTCCATAATCACAGGGTAGAGATAGATCACTTAAACTTGCCAGCGCTTTATCCTTCTGGTTCAGAAAGTAGAGTTGTAGTGTTTGTTTTAAGTAAATGCATTTCATGGTCCTATTTTTTTTTTAAATGCATTTTGAGTAATTATGCATTTTACCTTTTGGGAATATGATGATTTCGGGCCAAATTCCCTATGGGAAAAGTGATACCAGCTCTTGATATGCAAAGCATATGGTAACTTTATCATTCTAACTTCTAAATAACAATAGGGATTGTGACCTGATATTTGGAGATGTAAATACTACGTGACATATTACCCTAAGGGAATATAACATCATAGTCAACATATTAAAAAGAAGAACTGTTCAAATGTTTGGCAAGGAGCAGCTGTGGCTGGTGGAAGAGGATTTGAAACATACGTGACCATGGTCTCTGGTCAAAACCCAGTTGGGACTCTTTTTGAAGAGCAAACAGCGGGCTTTGGAACACAGAAAATTTGCTTTAAGCTGGAAGACTGGAGGTGCTGGGGTCAGACATGTGTCTGCCCCCATTCTCTCAATCAGGACCTGCCGATGTTGCGACGTGAGAGCAGGCGGTGTTCACTAGAAGTTTTTGTCTTATATTATAAAATGGTATACAGTTTTTATTCTAACCACTAACTAGTTAGGATGCCCCTTCAGGACAAAGCCAAGAGAGTGCATCTTATTGTTTTGTGTTTCCTTTTTTGAAAACTTTTTTCTTCCCTCCTCCTTAATCAAGTGTTGTGGAGATCTCTTCAACTTTGTAAATATTTGCAGGAAAACCCTTCCCACCCATAATTTGTACTTTTAGTTAATTGTGTTAACTCATAGTTATCAATTTGTGGGGGTTTCCCAGCAACTGTCTGACCCATCCAGTGACGGAGAAGTCCCCTTCCCCTTGAATGATCACATTTAAAAAACACACCACAGCTACATTCTTTGTTCTATCTGTACATAAAGTAGGATGGAAAATCTAGGGAAACAATTACTTTTTTTTTTTTTTTTTTTTAGGATATCATGTCACAGTCACTTTTTAATCTTTGTTTTTTAAAGACATACCCTATAACCAAGATGGTATAAGAAATAATTGGAAGGGAAAAAGCGGGGTGGCTTTTGATCAGAACAAGGGTGACAACACAGTAGCGGTCAATATTTTGATTTTTAATGGGATGCCGGCAAGCCTGAGGGTCAAAGTCCACTGTTTTTGTGTTTATGCCCATCGTGTCAATGTAAAAGCAGCCTGTTTCGTACTTTTGAGGCAAACGTCTGGGGTCAGGAGACGGATTGTCCAGATTATGTGAAAACGGTTCTAGGGGCTTGGACTACATAGTTTAAAAAAAAAATGGGAAAAATAATAGAACTTAGTGTAAAATAATTTTATAAATGATCTTTTGTACCTTAGGACATCAAATTGTACAACTTTTGTATATATAAAAGCTTAGGAACTTCCTGTGTAGCAAAAAGAACACATTCCTACACTTTTAATGTATATGTTTGTTATAATGTCATGTAAACATATGCCCCATGTTTGTGCCTTTTAATTAGTTTGTCTCAATAAACAGAAATGTAGAGACCTTGTAGTTACGTGTATTACCCTATAATACTTGAATTTATACCCTGCCTTTTGACAGATCCAACTCCCGAAGCAGCATACAGTTGAGATCCATTACAGAGGTACAACATCTCAAGGATACATGGAGGTGTGCGTAGCAGTCCTGCTAATGCTTCTTTCACTAAAGAGTTTGATTTCTAATTGCCCTGTTCTATAGGGACAAAGCAGATCGTAAACCATATATTGAGTTGGATTCAAACGTGCCTTTCTGCTAGTGGGAAAACCTTTTCTCTCCCCCACTCCCAGGAACCAGGCTTTACTGCACATGGGCCAGAGCCTAAGCCCTGCCCCTTGGAGGACATGCCCCACAACTGGATTGGGGTGAGCTAGGGGCTCTGCACCCTGCTAAAATGAGCCCAGCCTTGAAAATAAGGCCCAAACTACTAGACCGCAATCTTGCTTTGCTGCTCATAACTGTAGCTTGGGGCCCATTGATGGCCCAAGTTAGGCCCTGAAACAACAGTTTCTCATATTACAGAAGTTGGCCACTGAAGAGGCAATTCTTGCTTGGGCACAGCTGCTTGTGCAAGGGGTAAGTTCATCGCCTAAACAGACCAATTGTGGATGCTGGAGCACTGGTGTGTTAGGAGCCGACTCCTGTCCGGGGGCAGCCTCATTGCTGTCTGACGTGGAAGGTTGATGTACATTTCCAGGTTCAGAAACACACACCGGCTGTGACCCTCAGTAGCCAAGGAAAGTGGGACTTCAGTGGTAAGTTAGCCAATAATCATTGCTCCCTTCTGACTTGGATTCCTCCCCCCCCCCCCTGCGTGCCTACAATAGTTCATAGCTTGGTAGCAAGGCAGGGTTTACTTGCATTGAGCTCTTGAGTTCAATGCCTGCCTTCAGGCTGTTTTAGGCCTGGTTTGCATCTCTTGATTTCTCATTACTTGATCCTTCAATCATTTATTTAATACCTTGCCCTTATATCAGGGATGGGTAACCAGTGGCTCTCAAGATGTTGGACTCCAGTTCCCATTAGCCCCAGCCAGTATGGCCAATGGGCAGGGATTATAGGAGCTGTAATCAACATCTGGAGGATCATAGGTTTCCCACTTCTACCTTATAGCCTATGATCTCCACGGCAGTGACCTTTGTCGCTCCAGTGGTCCCTCCCTCGGTTATCTGGTGATCTCCCTCGATTCCACTTGTAAGCCTCGTTGGGCAGGGATCTGTTTGTTTTCCTCCATGGTACTGGGTAAAGTGTGGTGATAGGGTTAAAGAAACAAACTGTATGTTAGTGCTTTCCTGTGTTGCTGTTGGGTTAAACGAATGCGCTGCCTGCACCATTGATCTGCAATAACAAAACAGAATTGACTAGGTTTGCACAATCACGGAGGGGGGAAATAAGCCACGGTGGTTTGTTTACCCTGCTGCGCGTGGCAAGAGAAAGTTGCATAATTACCCTTGCTGGTGCGGCTTGCCATGTTGTGTGAACCTGGCGAGGGTGGTTTGCTGCTGTGGTTAACAAGCCACCCAGAACCCATGGGCCGTTTCAAGGTTCTGGAGTGGCTTGTTAACCACGGCAACAAGGCATCCTTGTCGGGTTCACATGACACGGCGAGCTGTGCTGGTGAGGGTAATTATGAAAAAAAAAACCACCCACAAAACCCCCGGCATGCATGGTGGGGGAAGTCACACTGTGGCTTATTTCCCCCCTCCGTGGTTGTGTGAACGGGCCCAATGTGTGTGTGTCTGTCCCATCAGCCAGTGCCATCGCGCCAAGACTAAAACACTAGCATGCATACTAAGGTAGGGGTGTACACTTCAGGGTTACTTTGTTTTTAAACACATTTAAGTGTGTGCATGTGGTTGAAGCCTGCAGTAACATCTTCAGCCACTGGGGACGGACTTGCCTAACCAGCACATTGCTTTGCAGTCCATACAGTTTGAAGCCAGGGGAGATAAGCAGGCCGAGGGACAGAGTCCTACACCTTCCCCTGCCCCGCCACTGTGGGGCAACCCTTGGCTCAGGAGAATGGACTGGACGGATTCCTCCCTTGGGGACGATAGGGGGGCACTGTGGGCACGTCTTCACTCACGAGGCAGGCACAGTGTATCCAACTCTGACGGTGGCGTCCATTCGCTGAAAGGCTTTGCTGAATCAAACGGAGGGTTATTCCAACCTATGCAAAGCCAGGTCCATTTGCTAGTTAACAAATCTAAGGAACTGTCTTAGTGTCATAGTTGGCAAGTGAGTGTGTGTATGGACCAGCTCTGCTCAAAAGCAGTGTCTGGCAGAAGGCCCAGCATATTCTTATCTTCCTTGTCCAAGTGAAAGAGATTGTTCTCCTGCTGAGAAACTGGTTCCGAGATGGAGAGTCAACAGAGATTCTTAAGCAGGGGCTGAAACTGCGAACATAAGGCTGTATGACACCCTTCCTGCTTGTATTCCACAGATGTATTTCATTGGATTTACAAGCTGGCCCTTCCAAAAGGCTCAGGGTGGGGAAAAACACAGGAATAATTCTCCCCTCTCTCTTGGCTGCCAAAAGCCAGGCTAAATGAAAATGCCTCCTATTGCATCTGAAAGATGCACGGGCTTAGTATTTGGTGATTCCCAAGGGGAAGAGGGTGCCAGTGTTGAGGAGCCACCAGCAACACACCTCTCTGTGGTCTTGCATTTCCTGGTGACTCTTGTCATGATGAAACGTAAGGGTGGAGGCCGTGACTGGGTTCAGACAACACGATAACCCACAACTCAAGGGTTGAGTGTGGGTTGTCGTTGAACTGTGGGTTGTTGAAATGTGGGTTATCGTGATGTCTGAACCAAGCTGTGCTAACAAGCCATGGCTTGTTAACAATGATCAACCCATGAAGAGAACTCATGGTTTGAGGTTGGGTTGTGAACTGTTGGTTTTTCTTCGTGGTCTCTGTGCATCACACACATAAGGGTTCTCTGCGCCTGCGCTGAGATCGTTCGGGAAATTTCTATAGCTGAGGTGGATTGGGCGGGAGCCCCTCCCCCTGCGCGTGTCCCTTAGCGCGGCTCCCGCCCATCTCCTCAGTTCCTCTTCTCTCTCTCCGGAGTCATCCTCAGCTGAGTTATTCCTTTTACCTCAAACTCTTCCCTCATAATATTTTCTGTTCTCAATTCTCTCTTCAATATCTAACTTCTTTAAAAAAAAAAAAAAAAAATCTACAAAAACATCCTTACTATACCCTTATCTCTCCCCGTTCTTATCCACCTATCATCTAAACTACTTCTAAACTATCCTAATTATGCCTCTGAAGGCAGCTTTCAGAAAATGCCAGCGGTGTGGAACAAAAATCCCACCCGCTGATAAGCACCTGCTGTGCTTGCTTTGCCTAGGGCAAGGCCATAAAATAGAGACCTGTCAGGACTGCCAGGGCTTTACAAAACAGGCCCGTAAGCACCAAACCAAGCCGCGAGCATTCCTGTGGGAGCAGTCTCTGTCAGCCAAAGGGCCTACTCCGGAGGAAAAACCTGGGGGATCCCAGTCAGCCAAAAAGCCATCGAAAGATACTTCGACAGCAAAAAAATTGGCGAAAAAGGCCCATAAAGATAAGGCGGAGCGCCTGAAAAAGAAAATGGCGGAAACAACCTGCAAAGACGCTGAGCCATCAACTTCGACCATTATGAAGGTCTCAGAGCGTACTGCTCTACTAATGTCGGCTATGACTGAGGCTCAAGATCGAGCTACGGGACCAATTGCCCGCCAGTCTCCTCCGGTCTCGACGACGTCTCCTCGGGACCGAGAGTCGGGTTCGAAAACCCCACTAAAACAGCCGCCAACTATAGCCACCTCTCTGTCGGAGGGAGAAATCGTGGCTTCACCACCGAGGGAGCGACCTTGTTCGAGCTCGAGAGGTCCTCCACCGCGTCTATCACCTCCTGCAGCGTATGCTCGAGAGGAGCGAAGGGGGGCATCATCGATCACTGGTCTCCTCGATACCGGAGCCGTGATTCAGCTTCTAGAGGATCCACCTCTCGGTCTGTCTACTCGCGCCGCCGTGACGACAGATCTTGGTCGGGCTCCTACTATTCGGACTCGAGATCAAGGAGCTACAGATCCCGATCCCGAGGCTCTCCTGACCAGAGAAGGCAGGACTATTATCGCCACCACCGACGTTCGCCCCCTCGGGAGCGACTCCATAGACGCAGATCCAGGACACCTACACCACGGCGGGATATGGCTGTGTCCCGAGCGCCCGTCGAGGCCGTCGCACAACCAACCGCCTCAACCTCGACCGCTCAGGCAGTTCTCGCCCCTGCTGTTGCGTTCCACTCCTCGTCGGGATCGGCGTATGTATCGGACTCGGACTCCGTGGCCTCCTCCTCCCATTCCACTTCCCCAGATGCACAAGTGGAATCTAAAGAAGCGATCTCCCCATCCGAAGATATGGGCAGTTTCGCTGAGCATGTCAGCCGGATGGTGACAGCCCTGGGAGTTGAGGCGAAAACTGCGAAAGGGAAAGCTAAAGATGACATCTATGCGATCCTAAAGACCACCCAGTCCAACCATTTGCTCCTTCCCTTCTTACCAACATTGCTGGAGACGGTGCAAGAAACCTGGAAGACCCCAGCCTCTACGAAACCAACAGCTAAGAGGCTGGAGTCGATGTACAGGATCCAGGAGGAAGGGGCGAAATTCCTGTTTTCCCATCCTACCCCGAACTCGCTCATAGTAAAATCGGCGCAGTCTCGTGGGGGATAACAGCATACCACGCCGGCAGATAAGGAGGGCAAGACGCTAGACTCTTACGGCCGTAGGATCTACTCCTCGTCTTCCCTTGGACCTGAAGGTATCTAACTACGAGGCGTTGTTGGCTAGATACCAGATGTTCATCACAGAGAAGCTGGGAGACCTCTGTGAATATCTGCCGGACGACAAGAGAGACCAGGCGGCGCAATATATCAAAGAAGCAACCAACATCGGTGCTTTGCAGATGAACACTGCCCGCCACCAGGTCGATAGCCACGCTAGGTCAATGATCGGATCCGTGGCTCTGAGGAGGCATGCCTGGCTTCGCTCTACCAACTTGACTCCCGATGATAGAGCGAAGATCGAAGACCTCCCATTTGACGGAGAGGGGTTGTTCAATGCCACCACAGACGACTCCCTCGACTCCGCTCAAAAGGCCCTGGCGACGGCCAAAAAGATGGGGCTCGTCCGCCAACCCCCATCACAACAATTTAGACCAAGACGCTGGTCTCGGTTTCCATACCCCTCGTCACACTACCAACCATCCGGACAATATCGGGGTGGAAACCGTCGGCCTCATGCTCCACAGCCGCAGGCACCACAGTGTTCCTGTTCTCAGCAACGCTCCAGGGGCTCGAGGAGAGGGGGCAACTTCACTCGACGGCGTCTTTGACTCCTTCGCCAGCCCGACCGAATCGTCTCCGCCACTCCGACCAGTTCCCGGCACTACTCTTCCAATCGCCTTGTCTCCATCACCTCAGGCACCTCTCTTCGGCTCTCGACTTCACCAACACCTTCAGTCCTGGAGGACCATCACGACGGATCAATGGGTGTTAAGTATAATCGAACATGGCTACAGGATCGAGTTCAGAGTCCTCCCCCCCTTCTTGGGATCAAGACCACCCGTCCAACTCGAGTGCTCCTAGAAGAGGTGTCAAACCTCCGTCAAAAAGGAGCAATACAGCCGGTTCCCGCAGAGAACTTGGAGGACGGCCTGTACTCCCAAGTACTTCATCATGAAGAAGAAGGGAGGAGGACTCAGACCGATCCTGGACCTTCGAACGGTGAATCTCTTTATCCCACCAAAGAGATTTTGCATGGTCACACTCCAATCGATCCTTCCACTACTTCGAAGGAACGATTGGTTTGCATCCATCGACCTCAAAGATGCGTACTTCCATGTCGCTATCCACGAGGACACCCAGAAATACCTTCGGTTCCGAGTAGGAAACGACACCTTCCAGTTCGTAGTTCTTCCATTCGGACTTTCCACCGCGCCGAGGGTATTCACGAAGTGTATGGCTGTGGTTTGTGCGAGTCTACGTGTAAGAGGCATCACCATCTTCCCATATCTGGACGATTCTCTAACGGCTTGGAGAATCAGATAGTAAATGATGCAGACCTCTCAGATGCTGTGAAACAGGTTCTACTGGCAGCACGAAAGCCTTCCACAAGACTTTCTTATAGTAGGAAATGGACAACTTTCGCCAAATTTGTATCACCCTCAGGCAAAGATCCATTCACATGCTCGATCTCGACCGTTCTCAATTTCCTCCATTCGCTAATGACCCGTGGCCTTAAATTTTCGTCAATCAAAGTATATCTGGCAGCTTTGACAGCATACAGAACTGCTTCAACAGGGACATCTCTGTTTCTGCATCCGTTAATTAAACAATTTTTGAAAGGTCTTAAGAATCTACGACCTCCAGTCCGTAACATACTCCCAGGTTGGGACCTTCCTTTGGTCTTGAAAGCTCTGACAAAACCGCCATTCGAGCCCATGGCGAAAGCGGACTTACGACTGGTGTCATTCAAAACGTTATTCTTGATAGCAATTACATCGGCAAGAAGAGTAAGTGAACTACATGCTCTTCGAATGGATCCCCCTTACACAATTTTCCATAAAGACAAAGTCGTGCTAAGACTTGATATACGTTTCCTACCGAAAATGGTGTCAGAATTTCACCTGGGACAGGACATTATTCTCCCAACTTTCTTTTCGTCCCCGTCATCACTGGTCGAGAGATCGATGCACAGCCTCGATGTCCGTCGGGCTCTGCTGTTCTACAAAGCCCGCACGGAATCAGGTGAGGAAAGCTAATCAACTTTTTGTGTGCTATGGCCCCCCGAAATCGGGCCATCCTGTATCGAAACAAAGACTGTCCTCTCGGATAGTGGGCACTATCGAGCTTGCCTATCAGTTGGCTGGACTCACTTTGCCAGGAGCGGTGAGGGCCCATTCTACCAGGGCTCTCTCTTCCTCGACAGCTTTCGGGAAAGGCATTCCCTTGCTGGACCTATGCAGGGCGGCGACCTGGTCTACCCCCTCCACTTTCATCCAGCATTACCGCCTCGACGTTCGAGCCAGGGAGCAGAACGCATTTGGCAGGGCGGTTCTCTCTCTTCAGTCACCGTCTGACTTCCGACACCGACCCACCTCCGGTAAGTCAGCTTGCTAATCTACCCATATGTGTGTGATGCACAGAGACCACGAAGAAGAAGGACAGGTTGCTTACCTGTAACTGTAGTTCTTCGAGTGGTCATCTGTGCATTCACCCAACCCGCCCTCCTTCCCCGCTCGGTGTCTTCATCGAGTTCGATGGATACCAAAAAGGAAGTGGGTTGGGAGGCTTTTTTCATTTATTCCACTCGATATCGAAGTATGTACCGACTTCGTATCTTTTTTCTGGTATCAAGACGTATGCAATGCCATCCTCGGTCCCGACGGTCGCAATAGGCGGTCTCAGGGAACTGAGGAGATGGGCGGGAGCCGCGCTAAGGGCTCCCGCCCAATCCACCTCAGCTATAGAAATTTCCCGAACGATCTCAGCGCAGGCGCAGAGAACCCATATCTGTGTGAATGCACAGATGACCACTCGAAGAACTACAGTTACAGGTAAGCAACCTGTCCTTGTTCACCATGGTTTGTTATCTCGGCTGGGTTCGGACAACATAACAACCCACGTTTCAACCCAGTCAGTGTCTCTCAGGTAGGCTGGACCCAGGCCATTTCAGGATTTATAGGTAATCACAAACACCTTGAATTTTGCCCACAAGGCTCAGATTTGGATTTGAAACTTACACATTTCTCCCAATCATATGAATTTATTGATAATTAGATTCATTATACAAGCCCACGAAACAACATCAAAGGGTAAATATTTTGTGTGGAGCTGGATACATTCTGCTGTCATGGAGACTTTCGTTCCCGTTATTGGCAAACTCGAGTGGTTAAGTGCCGACAGGATTGGAGCTCAAACGGGACCACTGAGAACCAAGAGCGGCATCAGCATAATCAGGAGACCCCAGAGGTATGCAGAAGTACAAATCATTTAACGGGAGGGGGGAAATAACAGCCCAATGAGAAGTATGCATGCTCAAAAGGCCTCCAGGAGTCACAGAATGTCAAGCGACTGCTGGGAAATAAAAACAGAAAATGGGGGGAGTGAATTGGCCTGCTTCGAGCCCTTTACACTGGTGGTTGGGTGGAATGGGGTGTGGCCATCCAGGAAACCCCGGGCCATCTGGATTTGGCCTCCTGGCCTGATAATTCCCCACCCCTGTTCTATGTTGTGCTGATAACCGGCTTTTCCGGTCTGTATTTTGTATTTTAAGCTGCATTGTCAACATACGTTTACTACAGTATGTCAACTTTCCTGCCTTCTTTATGATACACCGTTTAAAACAAATGAAGATTGGTTAATTAATGTTTTACCAATCATTTGCTAGCCCTGCTTCAAGGACAGCTAAAAATTTTTTTTTCATAAAAATCATTAGGACTAAAGAAATAATAGGGGTTGGTCCCCCCCCCCGCCGCCTTTCCTGCCTGAATGTAACAGAATCTCTGCACTAAAAGAGCGCTTTGTCCTTCATGTTAGAACACAGATGGAAAAGCAGACTAAACTGAATAAGGCAAGGTGTAAAATATTCTCCACGTCACAGGGGGAAATGATGTATAGACAAATCCAAAAGGATGGTGGAGGGTCAATGGATCAGTCAATACAT
The DNA here is from genome assembly GCA_021292165.1 of Shinisaurus crocodilurus. Lineage (NCBI taxonomy): Eukaryota > Metazoa > Chordata > Lepidosauria > Squamata > Shinisauridae > Shinisaurus > Shinisaurus crocodilurus. The sequence continues at coordinate 12,249,184 of CM037886.1, read as the reverse complement.
TTAAGTGTAATTAAAGTGGATCACAAGTTAATCATGATTCATATGTGTGGCACTTGGGAAAGAAAAACTAAAATCCAAAGGAAGCATCTTTTGGGGGGATTTGTCAACAAAGAGTCATATCCTAGAGATGAGTAATAGTCCTCTATTTTGGTTCCAGACCTCAGGAGTGTAAGGACATTCCATTTTGCATTACTAACATTTTCGTTTACTTAAATTATAACTCTGCTCTAACATAACGCTTGATTTTTCTTTTGGTCAGTTTTGTTTCTCTTCACAGCACAATCCAGCACATGATTATTCAGAAGTAAGAGCAGGGCCGGATTAAGAGCATTATGGGCCTGGTGCTGAGGATTTTGGTGAGCCTTTTTATGGAAATAAATAAAATGAAGATGCAATTTTATATTAAAACAAATTAAATATTTTAATTACCATTAAAGTGCCAAAACAGAACATATTGAAAATATTTCTTTTTTTTTAAAACAATAAGCTTGTTAACTCAATAAAACCGTTATAAATAGAACATTCACAACAACCATTTTTAAATAAACATAAACCATATAAACAATTTAAATATAAGTGTATGATGTTTGGCTCATAAAAATTTGTTCCTTAAAGTATTATTATTATTATTATTATTAAAGCATCATAATCAATACAGCCTGCGTTATGATTATGGTGCAGAGAGTAACTCTTGAAATAAATAGCAACCACTAGTTTTAAACACACAAACAGGTTATTCACTGAACTCTAACCTGCATTTAAACTAAATGAATCAAGCTGGTAGATTAAAATGAAATTACACATTAACTTTTCTTCCTTTTTTACTTGCAAATTCCTCAATTTGGAAGGCAGGAGGAGCGGCGTGCACTGCAAACACTGCAGGTCCGGGAGCCTTTTGCAGCAGCTTGCACCGAGAAGCCCCTCCGGGAAGCAGTCGTCTCCCACCCCCCAACCTTGCTCCTGCTCTCACCCAAGTGCTGCACCCGGAATCCCTGGCGCGCTTCAGCTCTTCGCCCGGGAAACCTCGCGAGGAGGCCAATTTCCAAGCGCACCCTCTATGGACCATAGAGATAGGAAAGGGGGTTTGAATGAAACACACACAGCCTAGACTTCCGGCTCCCTTTGAGCATCAGGCAGCCGCCTAGCGCAGAGCGAGAGGAGCTGCTCTACAGCTATAGATGCCCTGGTCCCATCTCTTTGCTCGGGGCGCTCTCCAAAGAGGCCGCGTTCGCTGAGGAACCGGAAGTGTTGCTGCGGTTTCAAGGGTGCCAAGAATTGGGCTTTGCAGGTTTGCAGACGGACAGTAGCTGAGACTCAAGGGCAAGTGCGGCAGCGGCAGCAGGCGGCGGCGCGGCTCGGGCGAGTGGGCGCTGCTGGGCCTGTGGGCCTATTTTGTGGTAGGGGCCTGGAGCTGCAGCTCCAATAGCCCCTATCTTAATCCGGCCCTGAGTAAGAGCTGTTTCCGGTCGAGGCCGACTCCCTAATCAGGCCTTCCCCAACCTAGTCTAGCCTCCCATCATTTTAATTGACAGCAAATTTTAAAAAACTGTTTTTTAATTATATATTCCTGCTGCTTTATTTTAGCATGGTTAGTTTTGGATCATCCATCATTACAGTGGTGATCACATCGAGGACTTCTTACACTTCTTATAAAAATATATCCCTCCTTCGAATAGTGAACTCACCTGGCTGAGTGCGGGCAGGATTGTAGCCAAAGCTGAGAAACAAATGAAAGGTATCAGCATGCTCGGGGAAACTCAAAAGGCTTGCAGGCTGGCACCCAGAACAGGAGTATTCTACACTGCACCATTTTGTTGCGGCTCCCACTTATAAATAAGCTAAATGTTTCATGTGTTAATTTCAGCAATCTAACAGCTTCTGCAGGAGAATTTCCCAGTGGAATTGTTCCCCAAGTCGGGATATCTTCTGAAAGTGCTGCAGAATCTTGGGTGTTAGCTATCTTTGGACAGGGAGCTAATGGCAAGTCTCTTGTCCTTTCAGACACACACAGTGTCTTTGCATGAGCTCTCAAAACATATTTGACCGATTTTCTAGTTTCATCAGGGTTGCTCAGCAGGAAATAATTTGCAAGGATTGTGCTTAAATTGGGTGTTTTTATTTTATTTTATTTGCATTTTCCACACCTATTAGTTGTATGGAAAAGGCTATGCTGTCTAAAACAGCCTCTCCCAACCTGGGGCCCTGCAGATGTTTTGGATTACAACTCCCAGCATCCCTGAGCATTGGCCATGCTGGCTGGGGCTGATGGGAGTTGAAGTCTAAAAACATCTGGAGGGCGCCAGGTTGGGGAAGGCTGGACTAGGACATACATTTGAGTTAAATCTGTTGTCTTGTGTTAACAACATTAGTTTTATTGATTTATCTATCATATTTGTATCCCACCTTTTCCCCTCTTGCAAGGAACCTTAGGCAGCTTACATAGTCCTCCTCCTCTCCACTTTATCCCCACAACAACCCTGTGAGGTAGGTTAGGCTGAGAGTCAGCGACTGACCCAGAGAGGTTCGTGGCCGAGTAGGGACTAGAACTTGGATCTCCTGAGTCCCAGTCCAACACTCTAACCACTACGCCATACTGCCTCTCCTCTGACTGATCTGTATGTGAATGTTTTAAATTGTATATAGGGTTGATTGTGTGTGTGTGATATGTGCATTCTTTATTTTTTAAAATTTTCTAAGCTGCTATACACACTTACTTGAGAATAAGCCTCTTAGGGGTGGGTGCTTTTGATCTGGATATCAAACTGGGTTATCTTCTTGTACGTGTAGCGAGAGAGACCAAAATAAACTAAATATGACTCCCTTCCCTCCCCTGCCTCCCCCCAACAAAACAGTTCAAATTTCAAAGCTCTTCTGAGCCCTGCCTGGGGTTTAATGTGTGTTATTCTTAATAATACAAGTAACCAGAGTTTTCTGGCAGAAGAGATAGCTCTCTATTTATGGATGTTACCTCCCAAGTGTGCTACTGCATGCTAAAAATACCAGCACAGGTGATGCAGAAGTAGGCATTGGACATTAATATTTAAAATGTGTTGGTATTTTTTTTAAAAAAAGAATGAAGCCAAATTCTCTCTAAACAGGACTTCCCCAGCCTCCTAGCAGCCCCAGCATGCTGGCTGGAGATGCTAGGAGTTGGTAGTCCAACATAGATTCATAGATTTTCATAGATCATAGAGTTGGAAGGGGCCTACAAGGCCATCGAGTCCAACCCCCTGCTCAATGCAGGAAACTAGAGGAGGGGTCTCCCATCCAAGTGATTAACCATGCCTGACCCTGCTTAGCTTTCCATGCTCAGACAAGCGTGTCTGGGGGTGGCGGCGGGAGTCTCCCCTCGTACATTTCCCACCCTAGACTTATACTGGAGGCAATAAGTTTTCCCAGTTTTGGGGGTGAAATTAGGGGCCTCGACTTATATTAGGGTCGACTTATACTTGAGTATATATTGTACTTCAAACAGTAGAGTGAAGTCTGAAGGCCTGCGTACAGGAGAGCAAAGAAAAATACTGAGGGTTCAGCACCAGTCAAGGTGTTCAATTTTCAGTTTTGAGATCCAAATCCTAATGAAGACTTTTCAAGGGCCCTGTGGGGAAGAGGAAGGCGGCAGGGGCAGGCAGAGGGAACATCAGGGCCTGCTCGGTTGGGCTGCCCACCCAGGGCTGCTAACTGACGCTCTGTTTTTTGTTTTGTTTTTAATTAGACTGTACATCGCTCAGAGTGGCCAGATGACTGGCCAGAATAAATAAATAAATAAAGTATTTATTTTATGGTGTTTATTTTTATAATGTATTTATTAATGTTGTGTGTGGTACATACACACTCATACATATAGTTAGTTGTATTTATTGATTTGGGGTTTTCTTCCCCCCCCCCAGGTTTCCCTAAATGCAATACATAAATTCAAAGATTTCTGTTCTTAAAATACTGCAGTTTTGTGCGTTTCCTCTTAATAACTTTTGTACCTGACCATGCCCTTTGGTTGCTTGGCCATCCCCTTGGCCACGCCCTCACGTTTGCCTGGCCACGCCCCCTTAATCACCCCTTCATGTTTGCGTAACCATACCTCTTACAAATTCACATGTGTGTCCCTATTGTCATCCGTGAAATGTTGGAGGGGTATGTAGGCGATCCGAGCGGATATAAGGCAGGATCCCATGTTCCTATAATACTTCTGCGATATCAAAGATCAAACACTCTGGTCGCGTGCGTGTGTTGAAGCGATAATATTTTCTATTCTTCGGGTTGGCAGGCAAACACTGACTCCTCAAATATCGCTGCTAAAGGGGGTGGGGGGCAGCGTCTCCAGCTCTTAACCTAACCCCCCCTCCCCCCCACAAAAAAAAAATTCGGGCAGAGGATGAGAGAAGATCCAGTCCTGGAGCTGCCCTTTTGTGAGGTCTCCGTCTCCCGCTCCGGGTGTTCTCCGCGTAATCCATCCCGCCTCCCTCCGAAACCCACTTGTGGCCAAGGAAGGAGGCCTTCCTGCGGGGAGGGGCATGTTCCAGCTGCATTTCAAACAACCGGCCGCTAGGCTTGGGGAAAGCTGCAGCCAAAAAAGGAAAGAAAAAAAAAAAGGGAGGGGGGGAAGAGAGAAATAACCAGCTTGCCTGGCCTTACGTTTCTGCTCCTGTCTTGGGTGTTTGCAATGGAGCTCTGATCGGAGAGAGCGGCCACTGCCATTTTAAAATAAAGGATCGCCTTCACCACCACCACCGCCGCCGCCGCTTCCTCCAACCACCCTCAGCCAAGATCTCGGATCCAGGAGGGGGGAAAACTCCCAAAGGGAACTAAAACGTCGGTAAGATTGCAGCGGGGTGGAGAACCGGGGAGGCGAGCGAGCAAGCAAACAAGCAAGCGGTGGCAGGTTTCCTCCAGGGGAGGGGTCCTAGCAGTAGCAAGAGCCTTGCACGCCCGACGCGTTTCTTTCAAACCCCCCCCCCCCAATTTGCTGCCAGCCAGCATTCCCCCCCCCGGACTCCATTCCCGCTGGGGAGCATGGAGCGCGCCTCCCCCCACCCCGGCCAGCTTTGGAACGTTCAGGGTCGAATTGTTGCTACTTTGTGCAACTCTCGCTTCCCCTTTGTGCGCTCCGAACGTTCTGTAGATCATTCCCACGCGTGGGAAACAAGCAAGCCCCTCTCCGATTTCCTTTCCTGATCGCGCGCCGCACCCCACTTGAGCCTTGGATTCCAGAGGCGGCGTAGCAGCAGCTGATCTGCCAGCCCCACACACACAACCCCCTCTGCCTGCCCCCCTCCTCCGGAGCGGCCTGTTCTATGCCTCCCTTCGCAGGCCCTCGCTTCCATTGGCGCTTTCTCGGTTCTTCTTTCCCCCTTCTCGGCTCCTGGAAGCGCTGGGCGGATTGGAGGACGTGTGTGTGTGTGTGTGTGTGTGTTGGGGGGGGCAGATCAGCTGTTCACCCCCCCCGTCCCTCCTGGCAATCCTCAACCCACCCCCGTTGCAATTATTCCAAATAAAAAGAGGTGTGTGTGATTTGGAGCCCTCCCAACACAGCTCGCCCCTGGTCCGATTTAAAGGGAAAAGGGGTGTGCGCGCGTCGGAAGCAAGGCGTTGGGAGAAAAGGCTGCAATAGAGGCGGGTAGGCATGGCGGGTGAGTAGGAAGGGGGCTTTTTTGGCTCAAGGAAGGGGGGTTTTGACACTTGGGGGGGGGAGACCAGATGTTTGTTTGTGTTCCTCTCCTGTTTATGTATCCACACGTGGGAGGGGGAGGCCTCTTTGGATAGGTTGGGGCCAACAAGATCCCCCCCCCATTATTTAGGAAGGTTGTATTGCTTGCAACTACTCCTAGAATTGTATTTGTTCTTATTTCTTTCTCTTATACAGTATACCCCTGCCCCAAATATAAACCGCCCAGAGAGCTTGTAAACTGCACAGAGAGCATCAGCTATTTATTTATCTATTTATTTTATTATTTTTTGTTAATCGCCCATCTGGCTGGCCACCCGGCCACCCTGGGCAGTATGGAAATAAAATGAATAAATTAAAAAAATAATAACTTAGCTTGCAGTCTTCCCCAGTACACACATGGGGTTCCTAGTGACTGCTGATTTGTTTCACTTTTTCTCCTCTCTTTATTTCCCCTCAATAATAATAATAATAATAATAATAATAATAATCATCATCATCTTGTAATCCTAACAACATCCTTGTCAAGTATGTCTGTATTATTATCCCCATTTTGCAGGTGGGCCAACTGAGGATGAGAGATAATGGCTCATTTAAGGCTACTTAGGGCGCAATCCTATGCATATTTAGAGCTTTTTAGAGAAACTTCTCTCTCTCTAAAGCTGCATAAGATTGCACCCTTAATGGCTCACTTAAGTTTCATGGAGGAAGTGAGATTTAAAGTGATTTGGACTTTTCAGCTCATAGCCGGTACTTAATGCCTCTGCTTACTTAAAATCAAGCGAGGGTGTGGGGCGTTGAGAGTTGAACAGAGACAAAAGGTGTGTAAATTATGATGTCTTGTTTTTGTTCGGTTGGTTCTGTTTTCATTTTGGATATACTGTAT